>CBVK0100758344.1:0-10428 GCA_900067695.1 Picea abies
AAGATCTGGCCTAAAAAAGGGCTCCAGATCCTCCAAAAATGGTCAAAATCTCCCAATATCAGGATAAAAATAAAATAAAATCATAATACATGGTTGAAAACCCATATTTGGAAAATAATAGGGCACAGCCCCCTTCACGTTCCCCCTTGGTCATATGCGCACTATCCAAGTGTCCACGAGATAGGATGGCGTTGGTCCTTAGCCCCCCGATCTCGGGCCCTGGTCATGTGGCTTGACCCATGTGGCCATGGGCTCAGGCTCCACGCAAATGTAATTGTTATAGCCCCTGGTTGCAAGCCTATGGTTATGCGCCTTGGTCGGTGGGCTAGCCTGACTGATTGGGCGCTAAACCCACTTATCCGTGCTAACCATATAATACAAGGGTCACATGTAATATGGTCATATACGCTAGGGCTATGTAACAATTCCCATGCCAACCAAATGGTGTAAGGGAATATGGCATAGGCATATGGTAACATGCTAGGGCTGGGGATAGGCCCCAACCCTTAACTCCTCCCAACAAACAAACAATTCACATTCAAATAAAAGTTTGTAATATGGCATAGGCATATGGTAACATGCTAGGGCTGGGGATAGGCCCCAACCCTTAACTCCTCCCAACAAACAAACAATTCACATTCAAATAAAAGTTTGTGACCATAGTTATTAGGTCACGGGTTCGACTCCTGTGGAGTCCCAATAATTTTTCCAAATCACCGACCAATGGAGGGGTGCCACATGGTAGCCCAGTACTGGGCCTTGTGGCACCATTACATTCGCCCAAATATTCCATGTGTCCAACAAATATTTGACCACCTGTCTTCCTAGTCAACACGCCAATGTACCTGCCACGTAAACCTGCTAGTCCAGTCAGCTGCCACGTGTTGTATGACTATACAGACGTGCCACGTTAACCATACAGATGTGCCATGTGTCACCCTTGCAGTGGTGCCATGTGTCATAATATCGATCATCAACTGCCTAGTCAATGCCAACGCGTCACTTCCACGTCATCTGTACGGACTGTACAATCAACAACTTTGTGCATGCTTGGAAAAAAAAACAGATCGCGATATATTTTTCATACGACATCTGTTTGAGACCATTCAAGTTGTGTTGGGTTCATATCGACAAGGCCTACACACACGTTCGTTTTGAAGTGATTCTAAGCACTTTGATTTTAGGCTTTCCTGGACCCATTTTGGCTCCTGGTTCCATTCTGGATCAAGGACACTCAGCTTGAAAACACCACATTGGTGGTAGATATAGGATCTTGCGATAACTCTTCAGAGTCACCTATCAAAACATGGGCATAATTTTGTCAAGCTTTGAGAGACCATTTTTATCCACCCAAGTACCTTCATAATTTGTGGATAAGATGGCTTCTACTTAGGAAATTACCTACATAAAATGTACAAGCATACATTGACTACTTCTGCAAGCTTCGAATCCAGCTTCACATTTTAGATCCAGAAGATGTATTAATTCTCAAATTTAATTCAGGCTTCTTATCTCAATTTCGTAGAGAAGTAGAGTTTTTTGGATGGATGACTTTGGATAAAGATTTTAAAAGAGATTTGTCTGTAAAAAGAAAGGTGGTTCCCTGAGGTCACACTCTTCAATCCCGCCTAACCCAGACCTCAACTCCTTCACAAGCTCCTACAACTTAAACCTCATCTCTCCCTAATAACCCTATATCACCTCGTCCCAACAATCCCAATCCCAATTCCCCGTGATTTTTCTTCCACAAAACTCAGTCCCACTCCTCTGTAGATTTTCGAGTCTTAAAATCCTTATGGACTAATAAAATGCTATTTACAGAGGCCACTTCCTCACAAACCATTGATGTCACTGAAATTATTTATCTAGACAACCCCACTAAAGTTGAAACCTCCTTGATTCTTATGACATATGAAGACTCCAAATCCTCCCCATTACCCTTGTTTACACACAGTTTCCAAATCAAAAAATCCTTAGCCCTGTTGATCATGGAAAATCGTAGTAAAAAACACTTGGTCTCCCAAGAGTTATCCCAGTTCCTCCAACTTCCAACTACCCCACACCCCAAACCATATCAGCTCGGTTGGGTCCAAAAGTATGCCCCCCGCCTCTTGGTATCTCAACGTTGTATGATCACTTTTACTATTGGTCAATTTAAAGATTTTGTCCTTTGTGATGTATCTCTGTTAGACTGTGCCGATCTCCTCTTGGGCCTTCCATATCAAGAAGACTAGGAAATTGTGTATATGGAAAAAACCCACCAATATAAACTCTCAAAATATGGGCACACCTATGTTCTTACTGCAACACCCCCCAAACCCACCACACGAAAAGAGACCAATCCCCATGTCCATATGAACCAATGTGTTTCTCTCTGTCTAGTACGCCCTATTAAACAAGAAAATAGAACCCACCTAATACCACAAGCCATGGCTCCCCTGCTATGAGAATATTCTCATGTCTTCCAACCACCTACCGAACTACCCCCCCTCACCACATAGATCATTCTATAAATCTCATTCTAGGAGCTTCATTACCCAATGCCCCTGCTTACCAAATATCACCATGAGAGGCAGAAGAAATTGAGAAATAATTGGTGGAGCTCATAAAATCAGGTCATAAACAACCTTCCTCTTCCCCTTGTGCATCCCCTACCTTTGTAATCCCAAAGAAGGACACCACCGAGATGTGTCTAGTCACTGAATACTATGCCCTTAACAAGGCTATAGTCAAGAAATGATACCCCCTATCCCAGATTGAGGAGTTGTTGGATAGTTTGAAAGGTGCTCAATGGTTCACTTAGTTAGATTTGACATCTGGATACCATCAGGTTAGAATGAACCCAATCGATGTGTGGAAGATAGCCTTCAAGACCAAATTTTGTCTTTTCAAATGGAAAGTCGTGCCATTTGGACTGACTAATGCACCAACAACATTTATGAGAGTTATTAATTGCCATTTGGACTGACTAATGCACCAACAACATTTATGAGAGTTATTAATGATATCTTCATGCCTCTTTTGGGCCGCATTGTTGTTATATATTTGGATGAAATTCTCATATTCAATAAATCTTGGGAGGCACATCTTCAACAAGTTCGCTAAGTACTAGAACTACTTAAGGAGCACAAGCCACAAGTAAAGGAAAATAAATCATACTTTGGCCAATGTTCAATTCCATATTTGGGATTTCTTGTGTACCCAGAAGGCATTTTTCTAGATCCATCATGGGTACAAGCATTAGAACAATGGCCAACCCCTTCTTCAACAAGTGAATTAAAAATCTTCCTGGGTGGTATCAACTTTTATTGAAATTTTGTTTTGCACTTCTCTCAGATTGCTTGCCCTTTGCATCAATTACATAACATCACTAAAAACTTTGTTTGGGATGGATAGGTTGCTCGCCACTTTTCTCACCTCAAGTAGACTTTGTGTTCCTCCCCTTTACTTAGATTGCTAGACTTGACTCAACCCTTGGAGATTGAATATGATGCCTCTCAATATGCTATTGGTACAATACTTAAACATGGAGGACATCATGTAGCCTATCACTCCGAAGCTCTTTCATATGCTAAGAAAAATGACAACACACAAGATAAAGAATTCTACAACCTTGTGCAATCTCTCAAGCAATGGAGACACTGTTTGCTGGGTAAGGAGACCATTCTACATACAAATCACCATCCTATAATTTCCATTTATTCCCAATCAAAGATACAAGAGCAGAGACATCTCAAATGGGTAGCCTACATACAACAATTCCATTTGGTCATTTGCTACAAGAAGGGGACCTCTAACAAAATGGAAGATTTGCTTAGTCATCCTTCAAATTAGGTTCTCCAAATATTAGAAGTTTGGTGTGCTTCGTATGACACATGGAGAGACAAGTATGGTACCAACCATGACTTTCAAAATGTTTGGGATGCACTACATCAACCAAAAATAGTCAACCATACCCCTTTCTTGGACTACACCATCCACAATGGGTGGCTCTATAGGCTCAACTTGCTATGTGTGCCTCAATCATAGGATCACTTATTTATCATAAAGGAAGCCCATGCCTCTTCTTGTGGAGGCCACTTTGGCACAACAAAAAAAGTACAGAACATTCAACGCCATTTTTATTTGCCATCCCTACAACACCAGATAGAGAAATTTATCCTAGCTTGTACTTTATGCTCTCAATCCAAACCTTCCAACCAGAAATACAGATTGTATCAACCACTCCTAGTGACTTCCACACCATGAGAATCCATTTGAATGGATTTTATCAGTGGATTTACCACCACTAAAAAAAATATGATGCCATTTGGGTAGTAGTATGTTAGTTTTCCAAAATGGCCTTTTTCATCGCTTGCACCAAGACTACTACAACTTCTCAAACAATGAAATTATATTTTCAACATGTCTGGCCTCACTTTGGTCTACCCAACACTATCTATTCAGATAGAGATTCAAGATTCCTCAGCTCCTTTTGGCAGCCACTATGGGCGCTACTTGGTTATCATCTTAAGTTCTCCACCACCTTCCATCCTCAAACAGATGGACAAACATAGGTAGTAAATCATGTGCTGGTACATGCTCTATGCACACATTTCACACGTAGTAAACAATGGGATACTTATTTACATATTCTATAACATAGTTACAACATGGCCACACACTCAACTACTTTCTTCTCTCCTTTCAAAGTGTGTTTGGATTTTCAACCCACTTCTCTAGCTGTGCTGTCTCTCATTCTTGATCCACAAGGAACATATCACCAACAAAGGAAACAAATATTAGACAACAATTCTTTCAAAAAATTGCACATCGCCAAACTCAAGTAGTTGATGCTTTGAAATCTTCTCAAGCAAGAGAAACGTAGAGGCATGACAAGCATCGTACACCTCTTATATTTCATCCTGGGGACTGTCTCTGGTTACTATTAGAAAATAAAAATTTCAAAGGTCAACATCATAAACTACATCCTCTCCGCTATGGCCCCTATACAATTCTGGAATGCATTGGAGAAAATGCCTATCTATTGGACCTCCCTTCTCAGCTAGGAATAATACACAATGTCATCAATGTCAACAATATGAAGCTATTTGAGCCACCACTCTTGGATGATCCAGTCACCATCACTCATCTAGTGGACACCATTCCAGATTTCCAATTTCCCTTATTACATGATACCATTCTCCAGACCAAGAATCACTCTACTCGACAAAGAGAATATATTTCTTACCTTCTGGAATGCAAGGGAAAAACTCCAGCACAAGCAAAGTGGATGACAACAAACATGGTCCAACGTATGTTTCACCATGTTCTAGAGGAAGCAGGGACACTTCCAAATATAAACAGGGAGGAATTGGGCCATAAGGAAGCTAATCTTTCTTATAACACCATTAATAAAACATGGGACAATGTAATAGAGTAGAGTTTAGTTTATTTTGTGATTAGAATAATATTATGTATGAAAAATAAGTAGGTCTCTTATCTATAAAAGGTGATACTATGAACTAATAGAGGTGTTGGCTTATTTTTGAAGTGAATTCTCTTTTCTCTCATTTTCTCTCTTGTTCTAGGTTTAGGGTTTTTGCTGTCTATTGTTATTCTATAGCTACCATCGCAACATTTCCTAGATCTTGAACTATGCCCTAGCTACCAGTGCGCTCTCCTCTGATTATTGAGCCCTCCTCTGGCTAATGCACCCTCCTTTAGATAGTGCGCCCTCCTATGGCTAGTGCACCTCCTCTAGAAAGAACATGCTCCTTTGGGTAGTGCACCCTCCTGTGGAAATTGTGACCTCCTATGGAATGTGCACACTCATATTTAGAAATCCCTCCTATGGAAAGTGCACCCTCATCTTCAGAAATTCCTCCTCAGGAAAGTGTGCCCTCCTTTGGAAAGTGCACCTTAATCTACAAAACTTGAAAGGGTGTTGGATCTCTCTTGACAGGAGATCACCCATCGACTAGTAATGACATCTTTCTCCCATCCAAGGATGTCAAGTAGTATTTCTCTTTCTTAGACTTCTTCTTGATGATGTAAGGGGAACCAAGAGGTGTTATCCTTCTGGTTGTAATTAGGATTTCCCTTCCTCTAATTCCACATGAATGAAATACTTCCTTCACTGTAGTTAATGTAAGTTATATATTCGATGTAAGGATATGAAGGAGGTCCCATGTTTACTGCATATTTAATGGATTTCTCACGTTCTTTGTTCTCTTCTTTATTTAATATATGGATGGACCCTGTTTCTTTCCCTTGGAACTTTGCAAGCTTCTCCTTGTACTCATTCATCCTTAGGAGTAGCATATCTATGTAATCTTTTTGGACAAAAGGAAGGTCCCATGGATCATACTTGATGATATGGTGAGGTACATCAAATTCACACTCACCAGTGTAATAAACACTGTTGG
This sequence comes from Picea abies, assembly GCA_900067695.1. Classification (NCBI taxonomy): domain Eukaryota; kingdom Viridiplantae; phylum Streptophyta; class Pinopsida; order Pinales; family Pinaceae; genus Picea; species Picea abies. The sequence continues at coordinate 6,408 of CBVK0100758344.1, forward strand.
AATCAATCACATGCTTCTAAGCCCTCTCCTGACTATATAGAATCTCAAAAGTTCCATACCCCATGGGAACATGTGCATGGGTGTGATCCATACTGAGAAAACCCCCAAGAGCAGCGGACCCACTTCTTTATAGAAGCATTCCCTGAGCATATGGAACATCAATCACTACTTTGTTCATAATGAGAATGATATGAGGGAAGTCAATCTGGTAAACTTCAACATCTTCACAAATCCTGTAAACTTTGACCTTCTTGGAATCAATACCACATACATTTCCATAAGGTCAGGTCATCTTTAAATCGATTTGTTCCATTACCTTCAAGGACATCACATTGGATGAGGCTCAAGAGTCCAACATACAATTGTTAAAAAATATACCATTCATCGCCAAAGAGAGATAGAAAGGAGGGTTATTATCCTTCTATCAATCAAGATACATGGTATTCAAGATTATTGGAGGGTCCTCCTTTTTGGCTAGTACTTTCAATAAATTTAAGATTTCTCTTCTCAAAGATGGGATATTGCACATTTCCATCACAAGGACTGTCATATTCAACTTTCCATACATAACCAACACGTCTATATTCAACTGAATCTCCTCTTCTGTCGAAGTTGGTCTTGGAAGAAATTCACTGAATAGAGGTGGGGGTGGTGGGACCACCTTCTCTATAGATGGAATAGGAGATTCCACCTCTAACTGAAGTGGAGTGGAAGGTTGTAGCAGATGAACTGAAGCCTTGTTTCTTCTTGTGTACAACAAAACTTCCCTTTTTCTCAATTCCTTTCTTTGATCCTCTGTTAATCGATTCAACACTCTAAGTCATCCTTCTCTAGCTCCTCTTTTTTCTAAATTCATCAATCTATTCTTGAGTAATATATTCTTATTGGAAGTTATAAATCATGTCCATTAATTTTATACCATCACAAGAGTCTTTATCACGTCAAGGACACTCAACCTACCAATGAGGTGCTTCACAAGGAGAACACCATCGTGTTTCTTTTGTCTTGACCATTCCAACTAGGTTCAATGCGTCATGAGATTTTGACTCTTGTTGAGGCTTCAACTTCCAAACTATGGCATCCCTCTACTGTCTAGTAAACTGAGGTCTGAAAGTGGTCTGATTTGTTTCCACAGTGGTTAATCGACCCATGATATGATTCTAAGCTTGGACCAACTGAGTACTCATATGGTCTAAATTTTGAGTGAAGCGAGTAATTGGATCCGATGTATTGCTAATATAAGCTTTGGTATTTGCTTCTATCCTAGTGCAAGGATACTGAAAAAGGGTCAACCTTTGAGTCAAGAAGATTCTCTTTAATTTATGCGCTATAATCTTTGTCTTGTGCCAAACTAGTGGGCTTCTTATCCTTCAAGATGAAACGAAATTTCCCATAAAAAAAATTCATATAAAGGAGATGAACAAATGGATCTGGAGGACGTAGATATATTGGGAATTGGATGTGTAATCTATCAACTCTTTCATTAAATTCACTCATTGTTTCATTATCTTTCTTTCTTATTTGATTGAATTGAGCTACAAGCATTCAATTGTCCTTCTTTGTTGTCCACATGTTCTTGAACAACTTGGTGAAATATTCATAATATGCTACATGGTTATCAAGAAGGCCCTTGAACCATCTTTGGACATCTTCAATGAGTGATGAGGCTAGTAATATCATTTCTATGTCTTCATGTTCTACTTATGCATTTTCCATATCTTGGCCCATGGCATAGAGATGATCGTCAACCATGATTACATTATTCCCTGAGTACTTTGGCAACCATTTGTGAGACTCTTTTGGCATGGTATTTGGATATATGGGGATGATGGCCATGTTTAAGGGTTTGTAGAGGTCTTTTTCCCAAGGGTGATACAATGGAGTAAGGGGAAGGGTACCTTGAAAAATGGTTTTTACAATGGGATATTTGAGAGGAGGCCTTCTTCGGTAGACCTTAAAAGGCTTGAATCTTCCTGGGGAAAATTCTTACGGGAAGATGGATTTTTGGATGGTGGAGTTACCAAATGAGCTTAAAGAAGTGATCATGAAGAGTGGAAGGAGAACATCCCTCAAGTGGAGTTTCCAAGAAAGCTAGGGCTAAAGGATTTCAGATGGAAGCTTGCCGAAGTGTCGTTAGGGCATGAAAGAGGATTCAAAATCCTCCCCGAAAATGTTGTCAAAATGTTATCACACAAACTATAGGTTCAAAAAATCCTAACCCAATCCATGAAATGACGATAACTGTGGGAGATTCTACCCACTGTAACCTCAGATAAACCCTCCCCTCACTTTAGTGAAGGATAAATCCAACAAAAGGGGGGAATCTTGGGTGACCCTACGAGGACATGAGATGGAAAGTGAGGTTATGGAAGTGAATCACCTATAGGTCAAGTTGTGGAGATATGTAAGGCTTGGGATGAAGTCTTGTTGATGAGGGAAGGTTTCCAATAAGTAGTGTACCTACAGAAGATAGTTGTACTTGCCCGAGACACAAGAAGAGATAGATATACAAGCCTAAAGATCAAGTCGAAAAGAAAGTTAAGTTTGTTGTCCCAAAATACTGCAGTAAGAAAGAATACATAGCATCAAGGAACACAACTAATTACTATAGATATAACCATTGAATGCATCACATATTTATTGAGAAATGAAGCGTAAAACAAGTAGATTAGTTCCCATTACTTTAACACAAAATTTAGTGGTATTGGAGGGTTGTTGTATGATGTTTTCAGAGTATATTTGTAACAACCAAGTGGATGTAGAAAATATTTGCTACAACATCAAGTTTCAAAAACGAGAATAAGCAAGCAATCCGACAAAAAGTTCACCAACAAGTAATAGAATGATAATAATGGCTTACAAGTAAATTTTCACATTTGAAAAAAAAGTTAAAATTGAAGATATAGAGTGATTTTCCACAACCCTAATGGCTGTAGCTTTTATTAAATTATAGCTCCAAGAATACTAGACCAATCAAGATACCCTAGAGGATTTAACAAGATTAAAGCATCAAGCAACTATTCCAACTTGAACAAAATCAATATCTCTCTAAATCATGTTTACCAATGAGAACAATTTATTTCTCCAATGTAAATAAAGATTAGTGCCTTGCCAAATGGGTTATGGAGTATTCTTTTATTAAGATAGGTCTACTAAATCTCAAGGGGTGTAATCCCTTTTACTCCCTTGAGATAGAAACCCTAACAAGGTAAATTATAGGAGTGTGTAAACCCTTTTACTCCTCCTAGCAACCATTGAAATAACATTTTCAATAAACAAAAATGACAAAACTTTGTGGAGGTTGTAAACACTTATACTCCTCCATGGATGTATCCAATAACAACCATGGAACAAGAAATACACCTAACAAAGTGCACATTTTCCTTACCAATTCCAAAAAATGCTAAGACAAACCCTAGTTACCAAGTATTTTTCACCATCAAAGCAAGATAATGAGCCTCCAAAAGATAGCGCACCACTTCATTCCATATGACAAGAGCCAAACCATATCACAAGAGAGAGATATAATGAATTTTCCCAAGAGGGGTGAAAATTTCAACCAAGTAGTCCTCTCACAATGGGAGAGCTATGATGAAAATGAAATAAAAATGATCCTTATTTATACAAATCCTCTAAAAATTGTTTTCCCACTTAAATTTAGTTTAAACCAAAAATTAAGGGGCCAACAACCCTTACTTTTCCACTTTACAACTTTAAATTTGATTTTGCACGTAATAAAACCCTAAAAGAAGCATGACGTCACCCCTTTAGGGAAACGTTTTAGCACTTGGAGAAATTCGTTGAGCTTGGAGGTGAAACATTGGGCCTCCAAAGGCCTTCCTCTCATGCCCTAAGGTCTCATCCATCAAACCAAGGTCTCTCTCCATGAAAATCTGACAAGTTTCAATTCAACTACACCACCACTCCAAACCCTATCCCTAGGGTGACGTCAAGCCCTCCAAATGTGACGTTTTGACCTCCAAAGGAAAAACGTTGGGCTTGTAGGGGCTAGGTGAGGTCA
>CBVK0100758442.1:0-12941 GCA_900067695.1 Picea abies
CAATGTGAGGCTGCTACCTCTGTTTTACAAGCTGCAACTTGTTTGAGAGCACCAACTCTCTGGTTTCTCTAGCACCCACTAGAAGGAAGAAACAAATCCCTTAATGTTCCAACACCAACTGGATGGAAGCACCAACTTCCAGTTACATAGGCTCCAACCTGTATAATAGAGAACACTTGTTCTCCCTTGCACCACCCTGCCACCCTAGTTTCTCTAGCTGCAACCAGAAGGAAGCTACAACTCCCTGTGTTCAAGCTCCCACTTGAACCTCTGAGGACAACAGTCCTCCCTAGCACCTCCCAACCACCCTGGAATATAAATGAATAATTAAACAACCAACTAGACAAATAAATTGATTCTTACCACTTCTTCTCTGTTCTGTGAATCTGGTCTTCTTCTAACTGTTCTGCAATTCTTCTCTTCCTTTGTTTGTTCTGCAAATCTGCTCTACTTCAACTTGTTCTATCATTCTTCTCTTCTTCAACTTGTTCTATCATTCTTCTCTGCTTCAACTTGTTCTATCATTTTTCTCTACTTCAAGTCTTTTCCTCATCTGTTACTCTTATCTGAGTTTTATCTCACACTGCGCATATTCTCAGTCTCACACTGTGCAACCTGTGATTTTCCCTTTCTTACAGTTTAATTCATTTTTCGTCCAGAAAGACCAACCATGTACAGTTTGTATCTTTTTCTTTTATACACCACACCCATAGCAGTTACCCTTCGAATCTTCTGAGGCAAAAGAAAAACCATCTAAGCAACTGAAACGCCAACCGATCAGGAATCATGAATCAGTTTTTCTAACAGATTCGTAACTGATGAATTAACTGTGAGAGAGAATAGTAGCCCTCTGATCATATTCAAGTTTATCTGCACCATTGGATGAACTTTATTAGTCTTGCCTTTAAATCAGGTTTTGGCATTTCGGCATTCCTGTGGCCAAGTGTCTCGACACTTCATATCGCGATCTCCAAAACTCTAATACAGATCTTTTCTACACTAGCTCCTTCCTCTATACGACCAAGGCCATGACCAAGTGCTTATACATAAAGTACTTTTCATGAATTCACATTTCATGAATCTGGAGATGAGGCATCTCGAATCTCCAAGTCGCGATCCCCGAAACCCTGAAATGGAGCTTATTTGAACTGACTCCTTCCCTTCTCGTGACCACTAGCAGTGACCATAGGCTGTGCCAAAAGGTGCTTCATATTTCACGAGTTTATAAACTTCATTGAGTCTGATCAACGGTTGAAATCTCCATAGATCCGACGGTCCAGATCTTATCATGATCTCACATCTCGTGAGTTTCCACACCATGCTCCATTGACTCCAAGTCAAGGACTTGTTGTATGATTCGACGGTCCAGATATGATCTTAATTCAATGGCTCAGATCATATCACAATTTCGCATCTCGCGAGTTTCCACACCATGCTTCGTTGACTTCAAGTCAGCGACTTGTCCTATGATTCGACGATCCAGATATGATCTTAATTCAATGGCTCAGATCATATCGTGATTTTAATGTTCTTGTGGTTATGTTTCTTGCCTCTCCAAGTTGTGATTCATGAAACTCCAAAATGGAGTCGGATCAACGGTCCAGATCACACCTTGATCTGACGGCTGCGATTAAATCGCGATTTCGCATATCACGATTTCGGTGGTTATATTTCTTACCTCTCCAAGTCGTGAGTTGTGAAACTATGAAATGGAGTCGGATCAATGATCCAGATCACACCTTGATCTGATGGTTGTGATTAAATCGCGATTTCACATATCGCGATTTCGATGGTTATGTTTCTTGCCTCTCCAAGTCATGAATCGTGAAACTCTGAAATGGGGTCGGATCAACGGTCCAGATCAACACTTGATCTGATGGTCATCGAAAATTGCAAATGGGATCCAACGATCATAAATGTTGCTTCTCCTCCCGAGCTTACTTTGTTCCGCTTACTCTGATCTTGCAATCGATGATCTGCCAACAATCCTCTGCACTATCTCTTCTAAGCTTATTCGAATCTTCTCTGCAACATCTTCTCATAATGCCCATCTATTACATACTTTATGTACTCGTGCCATCTTCATTGTTGTACTTTCCATCAATGACAAGTATACAAGCATGCGTTGTCTGTTAAATATTTGCCAACACCAAATTCAGTGAGACAAATTCTGTTGGTTATACTACAATATTTAGTATTATGTGTAACAATTTTAGAACGATTCAACAAAGATTATGTGCAGGGCACGTTCTATAAGTTATCTCTCTAGAATAAGCCAGAATTCAACAAGGTATGTCATTTTTTCTATAACTCCTTTTCTAAGAGGTTCCAAGTAGTGACACCTAGAGGAATTGTTGAAAAAAATTGTGTATCATTTTTAGATCTTTATTCATTACAGGTACAAAGTTATGATTATTTCAAGTTAGAGTTGTTGACTGATCCAAAACTAGTCATGGTTGAGACAAACAATTGATGAGTTGGCACATACATGAGGTGTATAGTTGATGATGTTGGTACATTGATGAGTAGTTGACACGTGGTTGGTATATACTTGGTACATGGTTGGATGCACTTGTTTATGGTACATGTTGATTACATGTTTGGCACAGGTTGGTGCATGGTTGATGCACTTGTTTATGGTACAGATTGATATATGTTGAGGATTGTTGCCTCATCTCAGTTGGTGCTGAGAATGTAAGTTGAGTTTTACATATAGAGATGGTTCTCTTATAGAGTTGTACTTTATTCAGTTGTTTCTGAAAACCCCCGGATTGATGTCCATAATAAAAAGAAAAATTGTACATACATCTTGTGTTCCTTGTGGAGATGATTTGTTGATGATATATTGCTAATATATGTTGTTAATATGTATTCACATCTAACTGATTATTAATAACAACAATGATTAATGAGTAAATGTTGAATGCTAACTAATGAGTTTTGTGTAAGAGGGAAGTTTTGGGAAAAATATCCCCACACTCATTCACCCCCCCCTCTAAGTGTGGTAGGTGTGTCCAACATAGTGTTGGTGATGAAAATAAGATGCTAGATATGATCTATGTTGATGTGATTAGTGCTCAAATGTGTTGAATCTTGTTGAATACTGTGTTGCATTTTAATTAGGGTTTATATGCGTTGTAGACAAAGATTAAGTACTAGTGAATGAAAACTGCTAAGTGCTTTGTTAGAGTATTGTAATCACATATCTGTGTCCCAGCTAAGGTTCCAGACACTAGAGTTCTGCAACCACCCCTGCTTCTACCTCGGGTGATACTTCATCTACTTCGCAAGTGTTTTCGAAAGGGACAGTAGTTAGGGTTTTTTTGGTGCTTTGTTGAAGCATTGAACCCTGGGTCTATCCCTATGCCAACAATTCTCTTTCATGGAAGTATCGATCATGCTTCTACAACCACTAGCTATGTGTCCATAGTTATGACATTTGTAACATTCAATGTTATGTGGGGCCACATAAGCATTTATTGATTGAACATTTATTTTATAATCCTGCAATTTGCAACCTTATGTCCAAAGTTAGTATAATAAAAACAATGACCATAAAATAAATTTGCATGCTTGGGAGTGAATGATATTCTTTGTGGCATAGTCCTTCTGAATTTTTTCCTTGACTAATCATGATCATGATTGAAGCTTCTATGTGAATTGAACATGGATAGTCTTCTTGAATATGTATCTTCAATAGTTTTCTTAGATTATGGTTGACCGTGATTCCTTCATTTGAGTACCTTTGCATAACTCTTTTTATTTTCTTCATTCTTCTTTTCTAGCAACCTAGAGTGATTCTCGTCATTCTCTATAACTGATGTTGATGTTTCTGTCTCTTCAATGTTCTTGTTGAGCTTGATGATTTTACTTCTCAATGTGACAACTTCTTCTTCAATCTTCTCAACCTCTTCTTCTTTCTTCATTATTTGAGACTTCATGACTTCTTCGGTTCGTTTCACTTCTTCAAGATGAATTCTTAATCTGATTATTTCTTCTTCAAGTCCTTTCTCTTCTTGACCAAACTCTTCCTCAAGATGGTTTAGATTCTTAGTTCTTTGCTTGAGATGATCTATCAATATATTCTCTCTCATTTATGCTTCTTTCTTCCGTGCTTCTATGTTGGATTCCAAATACTTCTTTTGATATTCAATATTTTCTTCGATCTTTATGTCTTATTCTAGCTGAGTTCTTAAATTCTCGATGACCTATTGGGATTATTCAAAAATACAAACACTTTCCTTTTGTTTCATCAATTATTTCTTGAGTGACCTTTTTTCTTCTCTTAGTTCATCTAAAGCACTAATCAATTCTCTGGTGATGATGTACTCTTCATCTTCTGAATCTATTTGACATCGTGAACACAATTCTTCTTGATCTGTATCTTCATCTTCTTTGGCATTTTATGAATCTTCCATGGGTGAAGAATATATGTCATGTAGATTATCCCAAATTTATTTATCTGATGAACATTTACCAACCTTTTCTCTTATCGGATTAGGTAATCCTTCCTAGATGAAATCCATTGTTATTTTGTTATTCTTATTCAATTCCTTCTTGGCTACAGTCTTTTCCCTTTTTGAACTATCATATGCTGTAACAAATGATATCCAAATATAATTTCCCTATGCCTGTAAAAATGTGTTCTTCCTTCTGCTCCAAATCTCATACTTAAAACCATTATGACCATTAAACATTGGTACTCCATTCTCATAATAATCCATGATCTCCTTTCAGTGGTTAAAGTGTTTCCTGAAGGAACCATCTCTAATACCAATTGTTGGATTACTGAGAGGGGGGGTGAATCAGTAATAGAGCAATTTAATCATTTTTAACCATATAATGCAAGTGTTATATGAGTATATCATTATCATCCAATAATTGCAAAGTAAATAAACAATGAACAAATGATAAATCATACACATACACATACAAAGTACACCAATGTTTTTACGTGGAAACCCAAAGCAGGAGAAAACCACAAAATGTTTTTTCTTATATGTTTTCAAGAATTACATTTAGTGGAAGCACCAAATTCCTTTGTTTTCCAGCTGCAACTGGAAGGAGGCTCCAACCCCCTAGTTTCTCAGGCTACAACCTAAGGGAAGCTCCAACTCCCCAATTCTTTGGCTGCAACCAGAAAGAAGATACAATCCCCAAAGTTTTTCGGCTACAACCAAAAGGTGGCTAAAACCACCTATCCTTGCTCCATCCAACTGCCCTGAAATATAAATTCCAAATTTAGACAACATGTCACTATTACTGAATCATCCACTGCCACTGTCAACCTGTACCAATAACCTGCACCAACTTGTACCAATAACCTGAACCATCATGTACCATGCATCAACTATACATCAACTATGACTCATCAAGATGTACCAACATCATCAACTATACACCTCATGCATGTGTCAAGTCATCAACTAGTTGTCTCAACCATGTACCCAAAATGTACCTCAACCATATACCAAAGACATAAACCAATATAGCCATAAAAAATTCATCACTCTATCCATAAAACAAATACCATAAACCCTTACATTAAACCATGTGACGCAACTTGACTGTTATGTAGCCTCAAGCTAAACCAACAACTTCAACAACACATCACAACCAAAAGACCAATACCCATATGCCAAATAACAACAAAAAATACCAACTGTATCCCTCAACAAATCTGATATATGCAACATTATTGAACATCCAATACCATCTCAACACATGAACCCTAGCTCACGAAACATACCTCAAATAATATCTGCCATATATCTCATAATAGACCACAACCATGTTGTTTCCATGATTTTTCTGTCACGATTTTTCTGCCGCACTTTTTCTCCCACACATTTTCTGCCGTGATTTTTCTACCGTGAATTTTCTACTGCACTTTTTCTACCACAATTTTTCTGCTGTGATTTTTTTGTCGCACTTTTGCTGCCACAATTTTTCTGCCGCAGTTTTTCTTTTTCAATTTTTCTGCTGCAATTTTCCTTCTGCACTTTTTTTGTCACACTTTTCCTACCGCACTTTTCTCTATCAACAATACCTTCCCAAATAACCTTTCACAAAATGGATATTCAATGATATTCAATAGGTTCAAGTGTGATTAAATGAGAGAGACTTGCCTCTTATTTATACTTTCATTTAGCATCCCACTTTCCTTATCTTAGGGAGTTCTCCATTAACTTTATTATTTAAATAATTTCTTTTGCAAACACTTTGACTACTTTGACCTTTTGGGGCTTCTAGATGATTTATGAGGGTTCTCCAACTTCACATGGCCATAACTCTCTAACCGTAAGGAGTTATGTGACATTCCACATACCACTGGAAATGGAATGACATGTACTATCCATCTAAAATAGTCTTACCTACAAATATATCAAAAATCATACCATTATCCATCAAAAAAACTTGGGTCCATTACCCAAACCTTTGTGCTACCATAATTCTCTACCAAACTTTCCTCAAGGGTTGACATCAATGAAAACCAACCCAATTAATCAACATTGATAACTTGAAGACGTATTCCCTTAAAACCGTAGAGTCAGAGTATGGAGGTATCAACTAAATCCCTTATGAATACAATCCATTCTCCCAACAGTCAAAGGGTATTTGAAGTTTCCTGATATGTGACTAGGTCATCACAAAGCTTCTATCAATAAGTGATATTAATCTTTCTTATTTAAGATAAGAAAAATATTCATCTCCTTAAGCATATGGAAGTTATAATATGATCATGCCTTACATTCAAGATCTTTTACTTTGCTCATAAGCAAGTCATTAATTACCAGAGTCAACACTTTAAATACAACTCTAAGTTGACACACACATAGTGGGTATTTTTAGTATCTTAGTTTAGTTTAGTCATTGGATCATATGAGCTTTTATCTTTATTAACAAGTGTGTGAGGTGTTTAGATCAGACATTCGTGGTTGTGTAATCTACCAATAAATCTTGGAACGTTTTTGGCTTTCAATATTGTACAGGAAGGAGGTATACTTTAGTGAGATGAAAATATTAATCATTCGTTCACACATCTATATGTCTATATGAAAGCCTTCCATTGTACTAAGAGAATTTCAGTTTATAACACATGGAAATCCACAATGAGTAATGAGCACACATAACTTAAATAAAACCTACAGTTTAGAAATCACTCCACACGAATCTATTCATGAACAAAACAACAACAAATAGAGAAGAAATAATATACAAATAACTCAAATTACCAGGGGAGGTGGTCCCACGCCTTCCCAAGTAGTGAGTGGAAACAATTCAATAACTCACAAGTGTACAAACAAAATAAAGAAAATCTTGATTGATATTAAATAGAAATCTTTGACCAACTCACAACATATCCATCATAGTATGGAGAAAAAAAATAAGTAACACATATTTCTATTAAGTTTAGAAAAGAGTATATATCAGTCTATAAATAGAGAGAATCCCATTATATATCAAGTTCTGAGCATTTATAAGTTTGCATTGCCCTCTTCTGTTCTCGTGGACTAAGGGGTAAAAATAACTATCAAAACTAAAGGATCTTACTGACCATGATTTCCTTTATCCAAGGTTACAATCTTAGGAAATCGACCTAACAAACTTAGATATCGTTACTGCTCTTAGTTCCGACCTCAATTTGGTGTTGCGTTGGAAAACATGCCTATGGGTTTTCTTGAAGTTTAATTTAATGGATAGGGACATTGGGCTCAAATGAAATGGTCCACACCCATCTCGATTGTCTCACGAACAATACCTGTATCGCCAAATCCATCCTGAGTGTTCACAGATAGGAGAATCCACAACCTCAGGTACCGGAATGCCTGCATTGGTACTAAAATGCCAGGAATAGTGCGGGAAAATTTGTTAGAGTAAAAATTTGAGTATACTTTTATCATTGGTAAAATATAGCCAAAATATCCTATTTAATTCATTAAGAACAAAAAAAAAAAATATCAAAATAAACAAATTTTACCTCATGCTAAAATCAAGATCTTAGGAAGGCAAAAAGGGTAAAAGTAGGAGACAATGAGTTGGATTTAAATGCCTAGGTGGGGAATAAATGGCCAAAATAAATGTATGGTGAGTGAAAAAATGGGAGCTCAATAATACCATACAATTTCCAATGCATACCATACAAGACAATGGAAAGGCAATGCATACCATACCATACCATGTCATACCATACCATACCATGCCATACCATACCATACCAATGCATACCATTTACATACCATACCATACCATTGCATACCATACCAATTCATACCAATACAATGCCAATGGAAATGGAAATGGTATCACATGGTATGGTATGGTATGGTATGGTATGCATTGGCATTGGCAATGGCAATGCATACCATACTATACCATATCATTTCCATTGTTGTTGCACATGCTAATGCATACCATACCATACCATATCATACCATACAATTGACAATGCATACCATACCATACCATATCATACTATACCATTGCCAATGCATACCATACAAGTAAATGGCAAGGTAATGCATACCATTGCCATTGTGAATGCATAACATTATCATTTTCATTTCCAATGCATACCATACCATAACATACCATATCCAATGCATACCATACCATTTCCATTTTCATTTCCAATACCAATGCATGTGGTACCATACCATATCATTTCCAATGTATACCATATAATGGAAAGGAGATGCATACCATTGTCAATGCGTAGCATTGGCATTGCCAATGCATACCATTGGAAATACATACCATACCATACCATTGTCAATGCATACCATACAAGGCAATGGCAAGGAAATGCATACCATTTTCATTGCCAATACATACCATTGCCATTGTCATTTCCAATGCATACCATACCACACCATACCATGGCCAATGCATACCATACCATTTCAAATGCATACCATACCATTTCCAATGCATACCATTGTCATTACCAATGCATACCATTGTCATTTCCAATGCATACCATACCATACCATTGCCAATGCATACCATATAAGGCAATGTATACAATACCAATGCATACCATTGACATTTCCATTGCCAATGCATAGCATACCATACCATAGAATTTCCATAGCATACCATTGTCAATGCATACCATACCATTTCCATTGCCATTGCCAATGACAATTCATACCATACCATACTGTATCATACCATTGTCGATGTATACCATACAATTGCAAGGAAATGCAGACCATTTCCAATGCATGCCCTTTCTATTTCCTATGCATACCATACCTTACCATACCATTGTGAATGCATACCATACAAGGAAATGCATACGATTTCCATTGCCAATGCATACCATACTGTAGCATACCATTCCCCATGCATACCATACCATACCATTCCTTGATGTATTGAATATTCTAGGGTTGTTATGTGTCATATTGCATTTCATCAAGCATTTGTTATCTAAACCCTAGTGTATGCTTGCATTCTCATCCCCCTTTCATTTAATGATTACTTATGTTAAGGGTTGTTATATTTATCCTATTGTAACTTAGTTAATATCATTTATTGGCTTGGAGGGGCATGGAAATGATATGGCATGATGTTGGAAAGTTATATTTATTGTTATATAGGTTAAAATGGGAAACTATATCACAAGGCATGGGAAGCTACATGAAAATGGCATGGCATGGCATGGCTTGGCAAGGCATGGCAATGACATGGAATGGAAATGACATGGAAATGGAATATCATGCCATGCAATGTATTAGCAAGTCATAGCATTGGAATGGAAATTATTTGATATAAAAATGCATGGAAATGGCATGGCATGGCCTGGATTGGAAAGGCATGGAAATGGCATGACATGGAAAGGTTTGACAATGGCTTGGAAATGCCAATGTCATGGCATGGAATGGAAATGGCATGGCATCAACAGGTTTATGGGATTGAGTTTGGGAGGGTCCTTTGTCTCCTTGTGTGCTCTAACCCAAAAATTGGGTAGGAATGTGCAATAAAATCACATAGATTGTGAAGGGAAAATAATAATGGTTTCAAGTCTCCCTGGAGGAATTTTTGTAGAATAAAATTACTTTACGTAGTGTGTCATGAAATGTAACCTCAAAACCTTTATTTGTAGGTGGAAAATGATACCCATTCTAATATCTAGTTTCCATGTGAACTCTCTCATTCTATTGATCAAAATCAATAAGTTTAGTGGACATCATGGAAGAATGAATAATTGTTATTAATAATTGATGGGTTTAACAAAATTTACATATACCAACTACACAATCTAAACAAGCATGTGCATTAATGAGTCCTTGACTATTTTTTTTGTCATTTATGAAGAGTTACACATAAATCAAATGATTTTATATATGTCATGCATAGAAAGAGGGGAACAATGTGTGTTCCCTAGAAAATAACATTACGTTGAAATTGTTAAGTGATTTACAATTATGTAGAAGATAAATGAGAAAATTTATTTCTATAATAAATTATTGTAATGTCTTTTTTAAGGTCACAATATTTTTAGGTGACCATTATTTGAGTGTGGATTTTCATTGGATTTACATGGAGATAATTCAAGAGGTAGTAGATATTGTTGGATGTGAGTTAGAATATGGATGTCCACAACATTCATGCAAATAATTCAAAAGTAATGATCTATCAATGATGTAGAGATACATGGTTGATTAGAAATCAATGCTACTTGAGAACTAGTAATTGCTTATGGATTTAGCACTTATCGATATTTTCCACCATAATATATTCCTTAATGGGCAATGCAAGTATTTATAATCACTTTAGAAACAAATCAAGGAATTAATACACAAAAAATTCATACAATTTGAAATTCATATATTCATCAACATCAAATGTCCAAACTATGAGAATCATAAAAAAACGTGTTATGAAATATATATATATATATATACTCAACATCGTCTAAATTGTACATTTTTTACAAAATGGCAACTCGTGCCCAGTTGATGCAGGAGCATCGTAAGCAGTCAGCGAGCGTGGAGGCAAAAGACAGCTGGAAAGCGCAACATGCCTTTTTCACGTTTTGAAATGTTTTGAAAGTTTAAGGGAGCGGATATTAATGTAATAGCTTGAAGGTGTACCTTGCATTTATATCTTGGAGATTGTAAAATAGATCATGAGTGATTCGCTCTCATCTATAGAATGTAGAGACATTTATGCATAGTTAATGAAAGTAGGTAGATTTGAATGTTAGATTAGACATTTTAGAGAGCAGGAGGGAAAACGAATATAGACACCCTCATTCTTGTATTATTGTAACATTATCATTAGAACATGAGCATAGAGTAGAAACACATAGCCGTAGAGAAAAATTCCATGTACAGGAGCTGTGAATTAATATAAGAAGCTTTGAATCAGATTTCATGGTGTCATGATGTTTTATGTTTATACATGGTGAATGGTATGCTTAAAGTAGTTATATTCTCTATGTTATGCATTTGTTATGAGGCTATGCTGTGAATGTCTGATTTCATGTTGAATGTTTGAAGTATGGGAGAGAGAGAGAGAGAGAATGAGTTTCAATTGTTTCTTTTCCTGAGTGAGAGAAGTTCCTGCAAGGAGTGCAGCGAAACGTCCGCAAGGAGTGCATTGACGAAGGTTTAGAGTTTATCTCTGAAAGCTCAGGAGGGATACCGTTGTTCTCATTCCAGCAGAAGAGCAAGTGAAGCACAGAGGTCATGCAAGGAGTGCGCAGGCTATTGGGAGTCTTAGGACCTATCAACTAAGAGAAGAATTTGAGTACTATTGTTGCAGAGAGCGCATAGAGTCGAGAGGTCGAATACCCAGGAGTATTCGAAAGGTTTCCGCAAGGAGTGCATGAAGGAGTTCTTTCAAGGCTTGAAGTTTCCAGAGAAAGCTCAGGAGGGTTAACACCTTTTAAAGTACCCAAAGGGAGGTGGAGATTGAAAACATCTCACAGAAGTTAGTTTCAGAAGGGAGAACCTTGGTTCATTTTGCAGAAGTTGTCCAGGAGCAACGAGCGGTCAAAATTCTCCATGGAGAATTCGTGAAGTCGTGAGGACCATGGGATTCCAGTGAAGCTGCAAAAAGGGTAAGCATTGGATGCATCCACCCTTTGGGAGGTAAATAATCAATGTGGATCGTTGATCGTGTTTTTCACAAGCCGTCAGATCATTTCAATATTTCAGGGATCCTGATGACAAGGATTTGAGCACAGTGGAATGAAAGTCTCGAAGTCGTGAATTGTGACAGGAATTGGCGTGGAGTTTTGGGATTTCGGCACTTCGGGTGTTGGGAAATAGAGGAGGCAGCGCTTTGGGATCGAGAGTCCTGAAACCCAGGAAGAGCGACAGGTGGCAAGAGTCCACGTTAGAGATAGAAAGCATTTGAGTGGAAAGGTGGC
Organism: Picea abies; assembly: GCA_900067695.1. NCBI lineage: Eukaryota > Viridiplantae > Streptophyta > Pinopsida > Pinales > Pinaceae > Picea > Picea abies. The sequence continues at coordinate 12,386 of CBVK0100758442.1, forward strand.
GTGTCCTCGTCAAATAGGTAGAGTCAAACTTCGTTGGCTATTTCGGGTTTTCATAGGTTGGAGAGTCGGAAGCCTTGCATCCGGAGTCGCGAAGTCACGAGGTCCGAAAACTCTAAATCAGTGGAAATTTATATGAGAAGCAGTCTTTACCAAACATGTCAGTGAATCGACATTTCAGGTTTCAGCAGTAGAAGGCCAAGAAACATGACAATAGGGATCGTGGAATTGCAAGACCCGAAGTCCTGAATTAGCGAAGGGCACGACGTTATTGAGGTCAAGGAGATTTGGGTTGGCACCTGGTGTTTGTTCACATAGGCTCAATTAATAAGGACCTGTGGATACAACGTCATGTGTGTGTGGGATTCCCTGTGGAGGAACCGAAGAGTCAACCAGAATCAAGGGCAGATTAGATCGATCTTGCACGGATGTAAGGTAGCTAGAGAGGTAGTGGGGGGGGCCTAGAGGGCCCATAGTGATAATAGTGGAGGTCATTCAATGTAAGGTGGACTAGGTCCAGTATATTATTAAATAAGACCCACTATGGTAGTTAGATATA
>CBVK0100758444.1:0-15677 GCA_900067695.1 Picea abies
CGCGGAACCCGACTTCCCGAGTTCCGAAAGGGAAGTTTCCCGAGAAAACTGTGGGTGATAGAACTCCCGAGCAGGAGTTGGAAGAGCATCGACTCTTCGGGCCGTGGAGCGGGAAGGTCCTGGTGGAGCGACCCACTGTTGAGAGCATGGTTGTCATCACTATCGTACATCCAAGTCCATACAGAGTTTCGTGGCTACAAAAAGGACATCAGGTAAATGTCACTAAATAGTGTTTAGTTGAATTTAAAATAGGGGAATATAAGGATAAAATATTATGTGATGTCATTTCCATGGATGTTTTTCATCTATTGTTAGGTAGACCATGGCAATATGACAAAAATGTGGTTCATGATGGGAGAAAGAACACATACACCTTGGAGAAGAATGGGAGAACTCACATGTTGCTGTCGATTAAGGATAAAGAAGTGAAAACGAGGTGAGCAACATTGTACTTCTCATGAGTGGGAAGGAACTTCATAATGCGGTTAAGAAGAAGGAAGAGACACAATTTGTTGTGGTCAGGAAGCCAAGAATTGTTTTGACTAGTACAAGGATAGATGATTTACCAGAAGAAATCCAGAAGTTGCTGGAAGAGTTTGCTGATATAGTAGTGGACGAACTACCTTGTTCATTGCCACCTATCAGGAGTATAAGTCATCACATTGATCTTATACATGGAGCCAATTTACCAAACAAAGCCATGTATAGGTTGACGCCATAGGAAAATGAAGAAGTCAAGAGGCAGGTCTAGGATTTAATGGATAAAGGATTGATTAGAGAGAGCTTGAGTCCATGCGATGTTCCAACAGTGCTCAGCCCAAAGAAAGATGAAGGCTAGAGAATGTGTATAGAATCAAGGGTGATCAATAAGATCACCATCAGATACAAATTTCCATTTCCGAAGATGGATGACTTGATGGATTGCTTGAGTGGAGCAAGATTCTTTTCAAAAATTGATTTGAAAAGCGGATATCATCAGATTCGCATGAGAGAAGGTGATGAATGGAAGACAACATTCAAGACGAATGAAGCACTATATGAATGGATTGTCATGCCATTTGGTTTAAAAAATGCACCCAGTACTTTCATGAGATTGATGAATGAAGTCCTGAAGGATTCATTAGGAAATTCGTCATTGTATATCTTGATGATATATTAATTTTCAAGAAAACAGAAGTAGAGCATTTAAAGCATTTAGCTACAGTGATGAAGAGATTACATCAAGAGAAATTGCTAATTAATATAAGGAAATCATCATTTATGAGGAAAAAATTCATTTACTTGGGTTTTGTTATCTCTACAAATGAGTTAAAGATGGATCTGACAAAGGTAGAAGAGATTAAGAATTGGTCATCACTGAAAGGTGTGTTTGAAGTTCGAAGATTCCATGGTTTAGCTAGTTTCTACAGGAAATTCATCCGAAATTTCAGTGGAATTAGCACACCAATGATAGATACGGTGAAGAAAAGACATAAAGCTTTTCACTGGACAGAGGAAGAAGAGAAGAGTTTCAAACTACTGAAGAAGAAGATCACTGAGCGGCCAATTTTGGTTTTGCCACATTTTAGCAAGACATTTCAGGTCAAGTGTGACGCAAGTGGATTTGCAATTGGAGCAGTCTTGAGCCAAGACGATAGGCTGGTTTCATACTTCAACAAGAAGCTGAATGAAGCAAAGGTTAAATACTCAACATATCACAAGAAATTCTATGTTGTCATACAAGCACTAAAGAAATGGAGACATTATTTGGTTCCTAAAGAGTTTGTTTTGTACAGTGACAATCATGCTTTACAATTCATGACTCAATAAGAGAAGTTGAACCAAAAGCATGCAAAATGGGTTGAATACATGCAAAATTTTACTTTTGTGATTAAGCATATTTCTGGAACTGCTAACAAAGTTCCTGATGCTTTGAGCATAAAATATTTGCTTATGTAGGAATTCAGAGTCAAAACTTTGGGTTTTGATAACCTCAAGGAAATGTACAGGGATGATCCAGATTTTAAGGAAGAATATGAGGCGTCTGAGAATCCAGTTCTTAGGGACAGAAGCCAGTGGATTGAATACATGATCTAGGATGGATTGTTATTCATGGGCAATCAGCTATGTATTCCAAAATGCTCCATGAGGGAGAATTTTCTAAAGGAAAAACATAGTGGAGGATTGGCTGGACATTTTGGTCATGACAAGACGTTCTCAAAATTGAATGGCTCATATTTTTGGACAGGGATGAGAACAGATGTTAAGAAATTTGTGGACAGATGCAGGATTTGTTAACACACAAAAGGGAAAAGGAAGAACAGAGGGTTATACCAGCCATTACCCATACCTGAAAGGCCATGGGATGCAGTGAGCATGGATTTTATATTGGGACTGCCAAGAACGCAAAGAGGATATGATTCAGTCTTTGTGGTAGTCAATATATTTTCCAAGATGGCACATTTCATACCATGCCAGAAAACCAGCGACGCAACTTATATTGCAAACCTGTTTTTCAAAGAATTCGTCAGACTTCATGGCTTGCCAAGGAGTATTGTTTCTGATCGGGATACCAAGTTCATGGGACATTTCTGGAGGAATTTATGGAAGAAGTTGGGAACAAGTTTGTCTTTTAGCTCAGCATATCATCCTCAGACGAATGGGTAGACAAAAGTTGTGAACAAAAGCTTGGGAGATTTGTTGAGGAGCCTAGTGACTGAACACCACAGTCAGTGGGATCACATTCTGCCACAGGCAAAATTTTCTTACAATGATTCACTCAACAGAAGAACAAGGTAGATTTCATTCCAAATTGTATATGGAATGTAGCCAAGGGGAGTTTCTGAATTGAAAGATTTGGAACAAGATGAATTTAGGAGTGATAGTGCAGAGGAATTTGCAGAAGCAATTAAGGAACTTCACAGCCAAATCAAGAAGTGATTGCAGAATTCAAGCCAGGAGTATAAGCACAGAGCAGATCAACACAGGCGACAACTTCAATTTGAAGTTGGTGATCTGGTTCTTGCACATCTGAGGAAAGAAATGTTCCTAAGGGGAACATATAACAAGATGAAAATGAAGAAAATTGGACCATGCAAGATCATGAAGAAATTTGGGGCAAACGCTTATGAGATTGAATTACCTGATGGGATCAGAATTTCACCAATATTCAATGTTACGGATTTGTAGCCTTACAGAGATGAAGAAACGGGAACAGAGGATGAACAGACAGAGGTTCAGTGGACCAAACAAATGCCTGTAGATGAAAAGCTACAGATGGAAAGAATAATTGAAAAGAAAGTCAGCAGGAAGACCAGAAGAAAAGAGTATTTTGAGTACTTGATCAAATGGAAGGGACACCCAGTTGAAGATGCCAGTTGGGAAGATGAGGTAGAAATTCAGAAGCATGGACAGACCGTGCAAGAGCTCATGAACAGGAGTTCATGAAAATTTTCAAGCGAGGGAGTATGATGCAGGAGCATCGTAAGAATTCAAGCGAGGATGGAGGCGAAAGACAGCTGGAAAGAAAAACACACCTTTTACATGTTTTGAAATGTTTTTAAAGTTTAAGGGAGAGGATATTAATGTAATATCTAGAAGGCGTACCTTGCATTTATATCTTAGAGATTGTAAAACAGATCATGAGTGATTCGCTCTCATCTATAGAATGTAGAGGCATTTATGCATAGTTAATGAAAGTAGGTAGATTTGAATGTTAGATTAGACAGTTTAGAGAGCACGAGGGAAAACGAATATAGACACCCTCATTCTTGTATTATTGTAACATTATCATTGGAACATGAGCATAGAGCAGAAGCGCAGAGCTGTAGAGAAAAAGTCCATGTACACGAGCTTTGAATTAATATAAGAATCTTTGAATCAGATTTCATGGTGTCATGATGTTTTCTATTTATACATGGTGAATGGTATGCTTACAACAGTTATATTCTCTCTGTTATGCATTTGTTATGAGGCTATGTTGTGAATGTGTGATTTCATGTTGAATGTTTGAAGTCTGGGGGAGAGAGAGAGAATGAGTTTCAATTGTTTCTCTTCCTGAGTGAGAGAAGTTTCTGCAAGGAGTGCAACGAAATGTCTGCAAGGAGTGTATTCATGAAGGTTCAGATTTTATCTCTGAAAGCTCAGGAGGGATACCATTTTTCTCATTCCAGCAGAAGAGAAAGTGAAGCACAGAGGTCGTGCAAGGAGTGCATAGGTTGTTGGGACTCTTAGGACTTATCAACTAAGGGAATAATTTGAGGACTGTTGTTGCAGAGAGCGCACAGAGTTGAGAGGTCGAATACCCATGAGTATTCAAAAGGTTGCCGCAAGGAGTGCATGCAGGAGTTCTTTCAAGGTTTGAAGTTGCCAGAGAAAGCTCAGGAGGGTTAACTCCTTTGAAAGTACCCAAAGGCAGGTGGAGATTGAGAACATCTCACAGAAGTTAAGTTCAGAAGGGAGAACCTTGGTTCATTTCGCAGAAGCTGTCCAAGAGCAAAGAGCGGTTGAAATTATCCGTGGAGAATTCACGAAGTCACGGGGACCGTGGGATACCAGTGAAGCTGCAAGAAGGGTAAGTGTTGGATGAATCCACCCTTCAGGAGGTAAACAATCAACGTGGACCGTTGATTGTATTTTGCACAAGCTTTCAGATCATTTCGGTATTTCAGGGATCCTGACGACAAGGATTTGAGCACAGTGGAATGAAAGTCCCGAAGTCACAAGTTGTGACAGGAATTGGCGTGTAGTTTCAGGATTTCGGCACTTCGGGTGTCGGGAAATGGAGGAGTCAGTGCTTTGGGATCGAGAGTCTCGAAACCCGGGAAGAGCGATAGGTGGCAGGATTCCACATAAGAGATACAAATAGTTTGAGTGGACAGGTAGCGTGTCCTCGTCAAATAGGTGGAGTCAAACTTCATTGACTGTTTCAGGTTTTCATAGGTTGGAGAGTTGGAAGCCTTGCATCCAGAGTCGCGAAGTCATGAGGTTCGAAAACTTTGAATCGACAGAAAGTTCTATGAGAAGCAGCGTTTGCCAAACATTTCGATGAATCAACATTTTTGGGTTTCGGTAGTAGAGGGCCGAGAAACTCGACAATAGGGATCGTAAAATTGCAAGACCCGAAGTCTCTAATTAGTGAAGGGTGCAACGTTATTGAGGTCAAGGAGATTTGGGTTGGCACCTGGTGTTTGTTCATGCAGGCTCAATTCATAAGGACCTATGGATACACCGTCGAGTGTGTGTGGGATTCCCTGTGGAGGAACCAAAAAGTCAACCAAACTCAAGGACAGATTAGATTGATCCTACGCGGACCTCGACATGAGGATTCAGGTGTCTGCATCACTAGTATACAAAGCGACAACAAGTTCCCTAACATAAAAAATTATCTATATCATGGCCTAGCTAAAAAATGGTAGTAGTTACTCACTTATTGACATTTGCACCCTCGCCACCCTTAGGAGCATCCTGGAAATATATCTTTCTTCTCTTGCTTGAGGATGCACCTCAAGAGGTTCTAGGCCTGGGTGTGCTTCGATGCTCTGGAGACGACACAAAGAATAAAAAATGTTATATGTTTTTTTCCTTAATGAATTAATAGACATACAAATTTATACTTTATAATGTAACCTACTACAACTCATCCCATATAAAATGGTCAGTCATGAGGGTGTTACCCTCCTCTGTGACCCCAATCTCTCTGTAATTCTACCTTGCATTAGTTGCAAAGATCAAGTCAATAAAATTAAACAAATATGTGTAAAAAAAAATTCATGAAACATAAAAAAATTATCATCAATGCATTATGTCACCGTGAATATCTCAGGCATCGATGGAGATTCATTGGCAGATGGAGCACTAGGTTGTACAACTTACTATGAAGTAACCTCTATTGTGGCAGTTTTTGTTGATTGGATCGAAAGTGGTGGGGGGCGTGGGTGGTAGACAAGTGGGTTGTGATGGACCCTCACATGTTGTACAAGTGATTCCAACATCCTAGGCCTAGATAAAGGCAACCTAGAAGCAATGCCCAGGTTCCCAGGGGGTGCAATACTACTATACCTAGCAAATGTATCGATGACTTGCATACATATGAATAAAATTGAACTATTAGAACCAAATAGTAAAATTCAAAAATATAATCACAAACAATTTGAGAATTATACAATATTTAACTTTACACATGATATATGTGATGTTGGTGACTTGTCCATCCCAGATGGAAAATCCTTGACATCGCTTAATGCCAAATCCTATAGAAACAAGTGAACATATAAAAAAATTGAGGATGTCATAAAATAAAGAAATGACTATGATGAATCTATCAAATGTGATACATACCTGTGTGTATGGTGCACCCAATGATCATGTTGCCTCTACTATTACATCAGTGGTGGGGCTAAGAATTTATGCATCCATAGGCATAGAGGGTCTTTTGTTGGGACGCAACAACTAAAAAACAACATACAATCAAATATCTATATAAATACACAAAATAAAAAATAAATATATAACGATGAAGAACATAGAGAGGGTTAAGATACTAATCTCCTCCAAGAATCTAAGTTGTCCACTGGGCTTTATAGGCCCATATCATGTCTGTCTGCAACTCGAGCATCTTTGAGGTTCACATGGACGACTTCTATGCCCATGTGACCTCTCCTCACTATACTCTCTTGTGTATATTGACACTCCAAATATTCTGTCAATGTCATGGCAGGAACCTTCTACCGAAATAGTGCAACAAAGCTATTGTGTTTCACTAGGATACGATTCAAAGAGGGGATGCATAGTTGTACTTGTTGCAAGTTCTCTACAATAAGAGGATGTTGGGTAGAGGGGTTAGGCCTTTGCCTGGGGGCACAGGGACCTAACTTGGGGTCTCACCTGGCATGCTCTCGGTCCTATGTAGACCCTCAACCCACCCCATGGAAGTCACTAATGTCAAAGTAGTTGACATGTTTACCCATAATTTTCTCATAAAATATAAGGGAATCTCCCTGTTATTGAAGGGACGTTTATCAAAAACCATGTACCACCTATACATCCAATTTTGAATAATTTTGGGATGGATGCACCAGTCAATGGAGATGAGTTTCCTAGTCAATGGTAGTTCTTGTCCATTTCTAGGATCCCTAAAAATAGACAACATATTTTTTTTTGAAATGCCCAATTCTTTGACTTGGTTTCTGTCCAAACCAATGCTATATTACTCATACATTCATTCCCTATAATCATAAATAGAGGTCAATTTACCTTGGGCACTTGCAATGGAATGAAAATTGATGTCCAAAGAAGTGGTCAAGGAGACTTGTTGGCCTCTCTAGTCCCCCTTAATTGTTCCTCAAGGGTTCATAATATAAACAAACCCTCATCAATTTCAATGTTTACATTGTGTGGTGGTGGTGGGTTGGGGTTTTGATCTTCTTGGTTTTATTGTCAGGGGTTTAAATTGTCTTGGGGTTCTATTGAATTATATATGCTGCAATTTAAAATCCATGGCATGTAAATTAGGTAACGTTTTCATTTAAAATACAAAATTTCATTTTTTTTTTAAATTTAGATTATTGGGAGAAAATTACTAAATTGGAATGACTAAATAGGACTAAAATTAAGAAAAATGGAACATACCCGGACACGATGGCCCCCTTCTCCCTTTCTTCCTCTTCTCTATCTCCACTATATTTTCCCAATGAGAGAAGCACAAGAACAATTTGGGAAAAAATCGTCCCCAAGCCCTTAATATATTTTTATCAGTAAGAGTGTGTGAGAGGTATTAAGAGGATGTGCATGATATTAAGGGTGTGTGTGCGGTATTAAGAGCGCATGTGCAGCCTTAAGAGTGTGTGTGTAGTCTTAAGAGAACGTGTGCGGTCTTAATACAACATGCACAATCTTAAGAGTGTGTGTGTGATCTTAATAGAAAATGTGTAGTCTTAAGACCGTGCATGCACTCTTAAGACCGTGAAGACTGCACATGTGCTCTTAAGACCACACACCCATTTTTTCCACTAAAACTACATGGTAATCCACGTGGAGGTTCTTCCATATCCAAACCTATATGTATAGGAACGTGTGTGCCTTCCTAAGAACATGCACGCTTTCCTATGAGTGTGCATTCTTAATCATGTCATTTCCATAATGTATTCAATGATTGGCTTTGGGAACAATCAATCATAAATTAGAAGGTTCATATACAAATAGAAATTTTAGGGAAAATGGGTTGAATTAATATACATGGGTATTCCCCTCTTAGACCCCCCCTTTGGCCATTCTCTTATACCCTCCCCTCTCTTGCGGATTAATTCATCCCCCATCTCTATCCATTTCCTTTTAGAAAAATGATATTGGTGGTTTTTTCAGGCATATCTTCATTGAAGATTAGTTCAAAAGTTTCATATAAACATGGTGATTGGTTATAGTTGTATAAGAAGATAGAAAAAAAAGATTCTTGTTGGTGCTATAGATGGCTCTCAACATAAGGTAGGTTGGTTTTAGTCAAAACTATTCTTGAAAGAATCCCTATATATTGGTTCTCAATTGCACATGTTCTAAAAGGAGTTTGTGACAATATCAGGAAAAAAATATTTATCTTTCTTTGGAAAGAAAAGAAGGAAAGGGAATGTGAGATCGGAAGATTGCATCAATAGTATGGGAAGGCCTAGTTAAATCCTTCCCTATTATTGGTACATGTGTGGCCTAGATTGGTTGAGGGGACAATGTCAGATTGTGTGAAGACCCTTGGATAGGTTGTCTTGGAATATTCATATTATCTCCTCCTCTTCTTGAAGTGTTACATCCTAATGGTTTTAAAATGTTGGTGTATATATCTAAACAAGTGACCTAGGGGTTGGTTCCAAGACTAGTTTTCAGCTAAGGATCCATGGCTTTACTAGATATCTTGTTGATGAATGAACTAACTATATCTCTCATATCAAACATTGTGAAATAATTCTTAAGGATCAAGGGTATGAAATAAGATGGTCTAGCAATAAATATGAGGGGATTCTCATAGCCAAACTAGGATATGAGGACTTGATGGATGCCATGCTACAAGTTAATATGAGACCTAACATGTTTTGTTGTTGATAATTGATTTGGAAGATAGAAATCCCATTAAAAACAAGAATTTTTTTATGCCCAGATTTTTCAAATAAGATACTCACTTGAGACAATGCTCAAAAAAAAGTTGGAATGGTCCAAGTAGATGTGTTATGTACAAGATGTGAAACAACAGACCATATTTTTGTAACTTGTCTGTTCTCAAGCTCGGTTTGAACCAAATATTCAATGTTGGTCAAAGGTATACTATTCTATAACCAAGGAAATATGTAGAATAGTTTATAAATATGAATCTCAAACAAAGTTATATCATATCATAAATATTTACCTTGATTTGTTTTGTGGGGACTTTAGTTGTCAATAAATAATATGTTTATTTAGGATATACAATTAATCAAAGGATATGTGACTCACTCCATTAGGATGTCTTATAGAGAAATATGGAAATTTCCTTGTTTAAAATTGTGAGGAAAATCAAGCATCCAATGATATACTACTCCTTTGCCTAAGGTTTCTTTGATGGCGTCACCAAGAAATTTCATGTAAGTGTGGGGCTAGAGTCATTCTTCTTATTTCTTCCATTCATTTTTTCTCATTAAAGTATGGAGCTAGTACATCCAAATATAGACTACTCCTTTGCCTAAGGTTTCTTTGATGGTGCAAGAAATAAATTCCATGTAAGTGGGGCTAGAGTCACTCTTCTTATTTCTTCAATTCATTTTTCCTCATTAAAGTATGGAGCTAGTATATAAACAAGCAATAGAGATAATTATTTGATGGTGCCTATCAAGGAATTCCATGTAAGTGTGGGGATAGACATGTAAGTGCGGGGCTAGACTCATTCTTCATATTTCTTCCACTCATTTTCTCTCATTAAAGTATGGAAGAAATAAGCAAAGAAAGGCATTATGAAGATTTGAGTGTGTGTCATCTCAAAAATATCCTGTGAGACCTGTTATACATACATTCAATTAAGAGAATATAACCCAGGTGAGAAGGATAACAATCATTCCTCCCAACCCCCTAAGCTAAACCCAATTAGATTCAAATATAATAATATTTAAATACAATAATATTTTTAAAATTTTAATATATTATATTTATTTATTAAATTGAATGTGAAATGTGTTAAAGAGATATAATATAGATACTTCTATTCACTATTAATTTATTTTTAAAATATATTATAGATATTTTTACTCACTCTTAATTCAATGTTAAATAATTCATAGAGATTCATTATTTTAAAAAAAAAAATGAAAAAAGCATAAAATTATTGGATGAAAAAAAAACATAAAATTATGTAATGAAATTTTATTTATTTGGAATATAATTTAATTTAACATAATGAAAATTAAATTTTATTAAGAATATTTAAAAATTCAATTAATATAATAAATTTTTATAATTGTTGATGAAATACGATAGCATTTTTTCAGTAATAAACAAATATTGATAATAATTAAAAAAAATGGAGTTCATAATGTTAATGGCAAAAATAAATTACAAATATTGATTATGGAATCATAATCCATATCTATAAATTACAAATATTGATGATGAGATCATAATCCATATCAATAAGTCTATAAACAAATATTGATAATAAACAAAAAGATTGCAATTCATATATAAATGTTAGTGGTAAAACTATAAATTACAAATATTGATTATGGAATTATAATTCATACCTGTAAATTACAAATATTGATGATGGAATCATAATCTATATTTACAAATTACAAATATTGATATAAGCATATAAACAAATATTGATAATAAACAAAAAGATTGTCATTCATATATAAATATTAATTGTAAAACTATAAATTACAAATATTGATTATGGAATCATAATCCATATCTATAAATTACAAATATTGATGATGGAATCATAATCCATATCTATAAATTACAAATATTGATGATGGAATCATAATCCATATCTATAAATGTCTTGGAGGAATAGATAAAACTCGTTACACCAAAATTCACCATATTTGGAATTACTCACTTGCCAGTATCTTTTTACAAGTTCTTTTGTACTTATTGTAGAAATTGTTACCAAATCTACATTTTTGTCTCCCCCTTTTAACTCCACAGTTTTGTCTTCTTCCTTTAATTTCTCAAGATTTTTTAGTACCATTGAACAACCATACACTCTTATTTTTTGAAGTCTCTTGAGACTAAAGTAATTTTTTGGTATCATTAATACTTCACACAACATCATAGTAAACATCTTCAGCATAGGCATTACACTTTCTTCTATCACTGGTAACTCCTCTAATTGATCTAGTTCAACCAATGAAAAAATTTCCAACTTAGGAAATGCCCCCTTCTCACCAAATTCTTTAGAAAATCTCTTTAACTTACAACACTTTATAATGTCTAATTTCTTTAAACTTTTAAGATTGTGCAAATATGACAGCTCTTCCAACTTATCACAATACCATAATTTCAGATGGTTTAAATTTTGAAATTGAGAAAATTCATTTTCCATTTTAACTATGTGAGAGCTCCGTAAGAAAAATACTTTCAACCTTGACATGTTGATAATGTCATCCGGTAAACCTGCCATCATTGTCAGATTCAATTCTAGTGTTTCCATTTGGCCCATCCTCCCCAATGTCCCCTCGCGAATTGTTTCTCCATTGTTTCCCAGCCGTAACTTTCGTAGGCCTGATAGATTCCCCAAGTCCTCAATGCAAGCCTGTTTTTTCCGTTGAGGTTTCCTCCACACACTACTGCAAATATAAAGGTATTGCAAAGAAGTAAGCCGTGAGATGCTACATGGTAGACATTCCAATTCTTTACATTTGGCAAGGCTTAAATATGTTAGTGATCTCAACTTGTGGATGTCCGATGGTAATTCTGTAATTGTAGACTGGAAAAGATCCAGAACTTGAAGAGTGGCAAGACTTGTAAGAGATGCAGGTAACTTTTTCATCGGCACACCTACTAATCTTAAGCACACAAGTTGTTTCAAACACCCCACACTCTCTGGCAATGATTGGATGGACGTGGCAGTCAAATCCAGAACCTTGAGAGAGATCATACTCTGAATCGCCCTTCTTGGAATTTCTCTCAGATCTCTGTTTCCATTCAATAGCAATGTATAGATTTCTGGAGCTCTCAATGAATCGGGAAGAAAACCCAACTGGTTGCGATTCAATAAAATGCGAGTGCGTCCTAAACATTCATTTTCATCCAGCGTTGTTGAACGCTTACCTACGCCACAGTAGAAGCTTTCTTCCTGTTCAGCAATTTGTATTGCCAAACCACGCACAACGTCGTGCATCCTGAAATACCATACGCTCCCATCAATGTCTCTCACAGCCGGTTCAATCAAACAACGATCAGCTAAAATATTGACATAAATTCTTCCGATCTGGAATGGGTTGTGAACAGCATGATCTTGCAGAAGCCCTTCTCCCATCCACAGCCAAGTCAGGCCCTCTGCATAAATGATTTGGTCCTCTGGGAAGGCAGCTGATAAGTATAAAAAGCACAATTGCAGATTGATATTATAGTTGCCAAGTGCGTCATAACTCAACCTTAGGCAATCATAGATAGCTTGATTGTCTTTGATGTTGGGGTTTGGCAGCCTCTGGACTGCCAAGTCCCACTCTTGTGCATCAATAATTCCTGCCATTGCCCTCCCTACTGCTTTGAGTGCCAGGGGAAGCCCTCCACACTTTGCGCACAGAACCTTCGCCCTTCTCTCCTCGATGTTTGCTGGCATATCTCCATTGTTATATGGAAAAGCATGATAAGCAAATAACTGCCAACTATCATCTTCTATCAAATCCGCCATTGTTATCAATGAGGACGCATCTGCATTAACTCCCATCTCTAGCAGTGCTTTGTGATTCCTTGAACTCACAACAACTTTGGAGTTGGAGTGATCCGTTAACCGGAGTAGACCCAATTCCTCTAACAGTTTGGCACCCTCCTCCCATACATCATCTAGAAACAAGAGAAACCTTTTACCCTGCATAGTCTCATACAACCATATTTTTAGGGCTTCTTCATTCATATTTTTATCTGGAGCTGCTATTTGAGAAAATAGTTGATTCCGAAGACTTATAAAAGATGGATACTGAGAAACAGTGAGCCAAAGCACTAATCCATCGCAAAAGAAATCCCTCACCTTCTTGCTATTGAGGACTGTCTTGAGGAGGAGAGTTTTGCCAGAACCACCTTTGCCAAGCACACCAATGCGCGAAAACGGAGAGTGGGCCTCTGCCTCGATCACTAACTTCTTTAGTGTCGCAAAAGCATTATGTTGCCCCACTACAAGAGGTTCGTTGATGAAAAAACCCCTTGAAGCATCAGGTTGGGAGATGGTTAAAGGAGCAGTTGCTAAAGCCGGAGAGGTACCCAACTCTTCGACTCGCGCAAGTCTCTCCTGCAGCTCCTGAGTTTGGGCCAAGCTAATCAAAGGAACCAATTGCAGATGTTGTGTGATATCTGAAATCAAACGAGTAATCCTTCTACTCGTTTTATAACGAGAAATCACATGAAACTTCGGTATTGTGCTTGTGCATTGATGCGACATTGCGGATGCTTGTCGAAGAAGCGTATCCAACTTCTTGAGCCATATATTAACAGCTGAAGCTCCCAGGTTGTTGTTGCTTTGGGGATTCTGAATTTTCCTTCTATTCAAATCCGGGCGGTAGTGCTGGATCTCCTTGATAATAGGCTCAATTCTCCTTACAAGATCTTTCAGATTGGACAATTCCTTCCTGCAACGGAGGGCAATGTTAATGTGTTCAAGAATTTGGCGGATAGCCAAGTCTATGCCCGCACCAATAAATCCAGATACGAAACCAGGATCAACCATGATATGATTTTCACTACCCAGAACAGAAATATATGCAATCCACTTTATAACACAACGAAAATAACAAATTCCCGGCTGAATATTTATAGTGATTTTCTTTTTCTAATTTCTTTCCCACCACTAGACTCCTCAAGCAACAATACTCACACTACAACAGAAAACCCTCGAGGAAGGTAAGCAGAAATTGTGGCCACAGCTTTTTGTAACTTCTATCTTCCATACATGGTAATGAGCAAAGCATTGCATATAGATATTTGTACTTGCGCAACAGCTTCGAAGCCAATTTTCGGTTAATCTTTGAACTTCCGTTCTGCATTCAGAGGTGGTCAACAGCGGAAGTGTGACAAATGTTGTCCAAAACATCCCGCTTTCACACGTACTCTTTCTTCCAAATAGGCTAAAGTTTAACCCGCGCTTGTGTTTAATTGTAAATTAGTAAAAAGATTTATAGAATTAATGGATTTATATTTTTCTAATAAAAATTCTTAATAAATTACTAAAAATTCTTATTAATTAAATAAAATTATGATTTTGAATTATATTTGAGTTATAATAAGAAATATTTTAAAATTATGATTTAATTTGAGTATACACATAATACTTTAAGAAAAAGTATTTTCATTTTTTCTTTTAATGTCATAAAATTAATAAGTTTTTTTATAAAACATCCACAAAAATGTCCAAACTTTTAATCAATTTGAAATACACTAAATAGAAAGTGTAAAACAATTGATTTATACAAACCCTTAATGTTATAAAACTAATAAATTTTTTCATAAAACATCCAGAAAATTATCCAAACTTTTAATCAATTTGAAATACACTAAATAAAAAGTGTAAAACAATTGACTTATAAAACCCTAGTTGTTTAATACTAAGTGGTTTATTAATGTCATAAAACTAATAAATTTTTTCATAAAACATCCTCAAAAATGTTCAAACTTTTGATCAATTTGAAATACACTAAATAGAAAGTGTAAAACAATTGACTTATACAAACCCTTAATGGCATAAAACTAATAAATTTTTTCATAAAACATCCAGAAAATTGCCCAAACTTTTAATCAATTTGAAATACACTAAATAAGAAAATGTAAAACAATTTTGAAATACACTAAATAGAAAGTGTAAAACAATTGACTTACAAAACCCTAGTTGTTTAATACTAAGTGGTTTATTTATCTATGTTAAACAAAAACATTCTCCTTCTCCATGTACTAAATTATTTTAAACTTAAAAATTAAAATATTCATTATATTGAAATACAATATAATTTTTACTTTTTTAAAATGAAAATTTCTATAATTGAAATTATGACTTTTAACATTGTTCCAATTAAATTAAATTTAAAAAAGTTAATTGAAATTATGACTTCTAACATTATTCCAATTAAATTTGAAATTGATTCATAAAAACAAATACTTCAAATAACCCAAAAAAAAATTCCATCTTACACTTACCAAATATTTTTAAATATAAAATATTATAATGATAATTTCTTTATTCTAATCTATCAAAAAAACATTCTTCTTTTAAGCTTATTTAAAATAAACTTTTCAAAACTTATACTCTCACATTTAATTTTTAAAAATGTTTTAATTAAGGTTATAATTGATAGCTAGGGGTTAAATAATTTTATTAAGAAAAATCATATGATGATAACGATTAGCGTCCACTAAAACTTAATTGGTCTATCGGATCTTAAGAGGGTAAGTGATTACTTGTGATTCTTTAGAATTTTGTTTATGTGCTCGAAAAGCATTAAGAGAAGCTTTCCAAGATCACCATACTTTTG
>CBVK0100758493.1:0-11272 GCA_900067695.1 Picea abies
CTCCTCCCTCTTTCCTTAAAGCTCTTTGGCAAAAAATCATCTAGCTTCGAAACATAAATCTAGGGATGAAAAGTGTTGTAGGGCCAAGTCTTTTCAAACCCTAAGAGTCAAACCCTAGGTGTAAAGTCAATTAGGCCTAGGACGTCTTCTTTCTTCAATTTATGTTTCAAAACTAACTTAGAAAAATGAGAATTAGTGTAGCAATGGCTAGGCTATATTCTTCTTAATCAAATGGCTAAACAAGTTTTCTATCATGGGGACATGACCTACTTGTGTGCTTGCTCCCTAGGGTTTCAATGATTAAGCAAAATATCAACAATGTAACCATAAAAGTAAGATTTTAACCTACAACCATTCAATCAAGAAGTTTTGCATGAAAAATATACTTACAAATCAATGAAGAGCTAACCAAACCCTAGTTGTAAACCTGCCAATGATAAAAAACACCATGAACATGCAAAAGATGATCCTCCACAAGTGTAGCACCTTAACTCCAAGAGCCAATACCAAGACAAAAGACTAAAAATTGTCCTCTCACAAGAGAGTGAGTTGTTTTATTCCAAAATGAGGCTCAACGTCCTCTATTTATATCATTCAAATGACCTTTAATTACAAAAATAGGTCATTAAAACAGCCGACAAGGATGACTAACAATAATTACATTATTTGTAACATTAAATGCTAAAATGTCATAATTATGAGCTAAAAGGGAGACGTTAGGCCCCTCTGAGGGAGATGTTGGACCTTTTTGGGCAAGATCATCATCCAAGAAGCAAAACGTTGGCCCCCCCTAGGGCTCCTGCAACCCGCCACACCTGCCAAATGGTCCCAGCACACTGCCACATGCTCCAGAAAATGTCCAGCCTGCCCTGGGTTGCGTCCTGTCCATCAAAAACAATCATCTCATCTGCAGTGGGTGATCCCCCCTAGGCCAATCTCTGCCAAAGTGTCCTGATTAGGATGTCCTTCTGTCTTCTTCGTGCAAGGGCTCATCACAACATTGTCCTGCCTCTTCCATCCCAGCAACCATTTGATGGGCTCTTCAGCCCCATGGAGGTCCGAACTAATCATATCCCCATGTGTACCGGTCCACTGGTACCTGTCTGCCGGGTATGGTCCTGCACATCAAAGACTACGCCCTCCATGGGATCATCAGTCCTAGGGATCATAACAATGTCAATCATATCTCATCATTAAATTTGTCAAATACATGCATGAAATTCCTAGCACATCATCTAAGAGCTCAAATACATTACACAGATTTACTATACAAAGCTGAAGAAACCGACAGAATAACCTATTGGGCTAATACCCACAATATAAGGAAAGTTTCCTCAGAATATCATTCAAGCCATGTTTTATGAGGTGATATGGTTCAGGGATGTCCAGTCACAGTAAGACCAAGGGTAGGTGTTGTCTGTGGGTGCCTTTGTAGGAGGCGAGCTATACTCGTCATGGATGCATTTTTTCCAAGCCTTTTATTTCCTTTATCTTTTTATTTATTGCTTTTCTCTCTTTTTTTTACTTCAAGGTCTGACCAGAGGACACTGCCTTGGCTTGGTGACCAGAGCTGACAGTGTTACCCACTGGTATATTTACAGAAATGATAAGGTTGGATCGTGATGAGACCCCCTTTCCTTTGGCCATGCAACCAAAGGTCATTGCCCTGGCGTGGTGACCAGATAGTGGCAATGTCATACCGCTGGATACCTATGAACATAATGGGCCGACTCATGATGATACCTCCCATCCTCGTGGTTAGGTCTTGTTTTATTGTTTTTATTAGGGTCCCTTTAGTTTCTTATCGAGAGGCTTTTTATTGCCTTCTCGGGGATCCCCTGGGTGAAGCATCTCTAGGTTTTATTTCCTATGGATTTTATCTTTTACCAGCTACTTTTACCCCCTAGGCCTTTAGCCCCTTCTTCCCACAAGACAAAGTGTAACACTCAGAGGTCATCCTAATGGCCAGACTAGGGGAATGGGATAGATGAGCGGGATATAAGGTGAAAAATGAAAAAATGGTGGGAGCGGAATGATGGCTCTACAAATCCCCTTTGGTGGCTAACCAAAACCCATGAATACAAGCTTGCTAAGTCACCCCATCAATCACCCCAACAACGGTTAAGTGGATTAGTGTAAGATCCAAGCAGTCATCAGAAATGAAAGGAACCTAATGCATATATAAGAAGTTTATAACGATCAAACATGACACATACCATGATACCTCAGACCAATTACCTCATGGAGCAAGAGTCCTCTCTGATGCAAGTCTAAGCTGGTAGTGATGGAAGCTGCTGCTGCTGACAGGACAAATCTAGCAAAGAAGAAGAAAGATGAGCCCTCCAGGGCCATGCTCAGGTCATTCCTTCTCTCGACACTTCATGTCTAGGACCTGTGGGCCTCAAGACATGATCTCCTAGTTATCCCTAGATATCGGGGATAACAGGACACTTGGGAAAAATCCTCTGTGGGCCAAGGTGTCAAGATGCAGAGGAAAAGTGCTACAGGGCTTGCGTATAAGGCATGCTTCAGATGGTTCAGTTGAGAGAAACATGGAGTCAGCATTAGGCCAAATATGCAGGTATGCAAATGCGATTAATAAGACACAATGGTGACGTCCTTCGATGTGATTTTAACGATCCCAGAGAAGGTAAGCTCGACGGTTTTTCATATTTATAGAGTCTGAAAAAGCATAAAAGGAGACTCCAGTGGGGTACCTTTTTCGAAGGTAGTCTTGTCGGTTCGAAAAAGGGGTAAACTAGCACCGAAAAGACGTCTATTCAAAACCATTTTAATGAGTGTGATAAAGACAAGCTCACTCGACAATTTTTTCATATTTAAGGAGTCTGAAAAAAGCTTAACTATGGACTCCGTCAGGAATGTTCTTCTGGACCATTTTAATGAGTGTGAAGGAATAAGGTCACTCAACGATCTTTTCAATTTTAGAGAGTCTGAAAAGAGGTTAACTATGGACTCTGTGGGGGTTCCTTTTTCGTAAAGTTAGTCCCTCAGGCCCGAAAAAGGGTTAAAATCATACCTGAGAATACTCTTCTAGGGAACTGAAGATCCTAAAGTATACCTTTGTTTGTATAGTTGACCATCTGGATTGAAAAAGGGGTAAACTACCGCAGGACAGATGTGCCTTCAAATTTCAGTTTAGCGAGTGTGAAGGTCAACAAGATCGCTTGACAATCTTTTCATTTTTAGAGGGTCTAAAAAGGGCTTAAAAGAAGACTTCTTGTGTTTTGTGGGAGTCCCGAGGGTGAGGTCAAGAGTGATAATGCAACATGAAAATGAGGCTTAAAATTACAATCAAGATAAAACTAACAAGGACTCCCGAGCCTATGGTCATTAACAACAACATGGATGCCAAAATGAAACCAGGATCTATCTAGGGCATCCATGAAGGGTTAGGCTCTACCACTAAAATACAACACTTCTAAAGAAACAATGATGGTTTCGTGTTGCAATTTCGGTGGGATCAATCCTATGGCAAAGAGAAAAAGGAAACGAGGGCAACAAGTGGAGGTGGAATCCTATCTTACATGCACAAATTTGGAAAAATGACTTTTTACCAAAAGACCTTGAAAATGACCCAAATCTCCAAAAAAAATCCCAATACCCAAAGTACCACTTACTTAACATCCCCTAAGAAACTCTTGAATCATTTTTCAGTTTAGAAGAATGACAAAAAGGTCCAAAAAATGACAAAAAGTGGCCAAAAAGTCTATAAATAGAAGCTGGTAGCTCATTATCACTATTGCTAATTGAGAAATTGACTAAAATCAAAAATACCCCTTTGTGGAAAGAATTGATTCCGAGATCTTCAGTTAATGAAACGAACTTCCACTTGGACCAAGTAAGTACCTATTATCCCCTCTTGCATTTCAATTTTTAAATTATGCATTTCTTTTAGTTTTTTGAGGGGGCATTGACCTTTAAAAAGGTTGGCCCTACGTATACGCGAGCTATCCTATGACAACCCACATGCAGAGAAAATTCTGCACGCGTGCATACAGGACTGTGTGTATTACAACCCACATATACCCTCTAAGATGTGAAAAAAATAAAAAAAAATGCAAGAGTTAATCTCTCCTAAACTTGTAAATTGTAGGATGTATGTTCATTGGAGAGAGAGAGAGAGCATGAGGACATTGATTTTCTGGTCGGTGAGGACCCTACTGCTACCACTGTATTGTCTCAATGTGGTCTATTAAAGTTCTTCCAGTTTTCATTCATGCGAGCAGAACCCAGGCTACTGAATTCCTTGGTTGATTATTGGCATCCTGAAACAGAGGCCTTCATGCTTGAGGGATAGTCATTGAATCAAACGACTGAGGATATTTACTTCCTGACTGGCCTCTCAAGGAGAGGGGAACCAATCAATTTTTGCACTTTTCCCTCTGGGCCTCACAACATAGCGGAGTTGATTGGACTCCACTATGAAGCTGGTATCGACAAAATAGGCACACAGGTGCCGATAAACAAGATCTCGGACCTATCACTAAAAGTGATAGTTTTTCTTATTGGGCAGATCACTGGATCCACAGCTCTACATCAGGCTTTCCGGGCACACATGAATTGTGCGGTTCAGTTCTTAAATGCACAAGTTTTTGACTGGAGTAATACTTAACTAGATTGGATGAAACAACAACTTATAGAGTGTTGTATGTGGAGGCATAAAAACTTCAGGTTTGGGACTATGCTGTGATCTTTCTTCTTTGAGAGGGTACCTAGTCTTAGTCCGAGGGAGACAGTATGAGGGCACATAGCCTCTTCTCCCGCAGTATGTAGATGGGTGGCATTGTTTCTGCCATAGGGGGGAGGGAGGACTATTGAGGCCTTTGACAATAAGTTTTTTGACTGGTGGTCTCGACAGATCCCGACGATAGAGGACTATCCCTATGCCAAAATCAACTTTTCCAGGGACCCTGACATGGGCGTACCTCTCGGAGTGGTACGAGGAGAGCTAGGTATGCTTGATTTTCAATGTTATTTAATTAGTATGTCTCTCTCTCTATATATATATATTATGCCAGAGTATCTGACATGTATGTCTCAGTTATGTGTAGACATGGGGCCAGTGCGCCCAACATACTTCACAAGGACTAGGCGGCATCCTCGACCAGAGGCGAGGCCAACCACGACTGGTGAACTAGAAGAAACAGGGGGACCTCTACCTGGGGAGGCTGAGAGAGTTTTGAGATGGGTAGAGCGGACCCTCACCACGCTTACTCGGACAATCCCCATGGCAGAGATCGAGGATCTCCCACCGTCTGTGCAGACTCGTGTTGTTGGGGTACCACGAACCTGGGTCCAGATTTTTCAACGTTTGGATAATGTCGTTATTCACTATGATAGGGCCCATAGGCCCCGCCCTTAGCTTAGACTGGACTTCTTATGTGTCGAGGGAACCTTTTGTATATTTTTGAGGGAAAAAGACCTGTGACTCTTTACTGGACACCTATTTTTTGAGGCGCTTGCACCCACTTATGTACTCTGGTGCTTTGCGATATATATATGGATTTTTTTTTTATCTTTTTGTGTTTTATGTATTACACTTATCTATAAATGTATTTACATGTGCATGTGTGTGATTTTTTTCTTACATGTGTGCAAGATGCCAATCTAATATATGATTAGCTAGAGTATCTGTAACCTGATTCAAACTCCTAGGAACATGGATATATGTAATGTAATCAAAGATTCGTTCTAAGAGACATACCCTAAGGAACCGTCAGTGTAGAGTAGGATCATGAACACGATAGACTCCATTTAACTGAGACACAATCACCTGAGCGTCTAAATAGACCCGGAGGTGAGAGATACCCAACGACAAAGCATCATGAAGCAACTCAATAAATGCGCTATATTCGGTGACATTGTTTGTGGTGTCACCTAAACATATACCTCCTGAAGATAGCAACTAGCCCTGAGGTGTGAAAATCACCCAAGCTGCAGAGGCAAGCCTCCGAGTGTGCCGAATAGCGCCTTCTGTGAACCCAACGAACACCTCTGATTCACTTGACATCTGCCATAGTAAAAAAGATAACATAAAAAATGACACATCCATAAAACCAAAAAAAACTAAAAAGTAATAGTGCAAAGACTATACATATGTTACCAAAAGTCACCCAAGGCGACCTACCTATGCATAATACTTCTCTAGGTAGAGCCCATTTCTAGGCTCTGCCAAAACATTTCCCTCAAACTACACCAGACAATAAGCACCCTTTCTTAGAACCTCTTTTACGATGAAAGGTCCGAACCACATAGGTTTGAATTTGCCTGCCCCCAGGGGGTCCTTATCTTGGTCATAGACCAGGACAAGGTCACCTTCAAAGAAAATTCGAGGACTAACGGACCGATCATATTGACACTTGATTTTTTTTTATGATCTTCGTTAGCTAAGGACGCATCACGATGCTTCTCATTGAGCTGCTCGAGATATAATAAACGCTCTTCAAGCGGTGAAGTGTCTGGAAATAACTATATTTCCAACTTTAAAGATGGGATTTGGCATTCTATGGGTAAGACTGCTTCTATCTCGTAAACGAGTTGAAAAGGTGAGAAAACGGTTGCAATCTTAACAAATGTTCAGTAAGACCATAATGCTGAGTATAACATCAAATTTCAATTTGACTTGACCGAATTGATCGTTCGCTGTAGAATGGTCTTAAGAGATTTATTTACAGCTTCCACCTGACCATTCGCTTAGGGGTAGTAGGGTGATGAATGTTCTTTCTGAAACCCAAGATTTGACATTAACTCTATCATCATTTTTTTCTGGAAGTGACTGCCATGGTCAGTGACAATCTCTCTCGGGACGCCGAACCTTGCTATTATCTGGTTGAATAAAAAGAGAGTTGTTGTCTCCTCGTTGTCTTTAAATGTTGGCATAGCTTCGACCCACTTGGTAAAGTAGTCTACTGCTACGATGATATAGCGATGCCCCATTGCTGAAGGGGGGTTGCATGTAGTGTAATCAATGCCCCATTTAGTGAAGGGACCAATAGTAATAACGGGAAACATGGGAGCAAGGTGTGCCCTCATCTTCCGAGAGAAGATCTAACATGGGTGGCACTTCTTGACCGATTCAACACAATATTTGATTAATGTCAGCCAAAAGTAACCGACTCATAGAATTGTTTGGGTTGTTGCCAACCCAGATAGATGACTGCCACATGATCCAGTGTGGCAATCATTTAGCACAATTTTCGATTCTTCATGAGTGAGACATCGGCAAAGGATGTAGTCTACACCTCAATGATACAAAGTGTCCTCGAGTATGAGATAGTTCTTAGCCTGATGGCATATACAGAGACTCTCATCACAAGAAGAAGAGGTAGGGTACTTCAAATTCTGGATATAGACAAGCACATCTCCATACCAGGGGTCGGAAGATGCAATAAAAAACATGTCTCCTTCAATAGGTGACTCTTTGGGTATAACCTCTCCTGACTCGACCGAAAGTTTCGAGATGAGTTCTGCAAAGAGCAATGAATTTTTGGATTTCACCAAAACAAAATCTAAGTCAAATTCCTTGAGGACAACTATCCATCTACTGATCTTTCCGCCAATTACTTGTCATGTCAACACATACTAAAATGGATTCACAATGACAATGACGGTGGTCTTGTGAAACAAGATATAATGGTGGAACCGTTGGACAACATGAACCACTACCAACGTAAGTTTTTCAATGTGAGAATAATTGAGTTCTGGTCCTGCCAGGCCTTGACTCAGGTAGTAAATCACATATTCTGAGAATGACTCATCCTCTTGAACCAAGACCATATCGATGGTCAACTTTGCTGCAACCAGGTACAATAAGAATCGTTATTATAATTGGGTCATCGAAGTAGAGGGGCAATCATGAGGGTGCATTTCAATGCTTCAAAAGAGAGTTGAGTGGCTTCATCCCAATGGAAAGGAACGTCCTTCTTCAATAAACGCATGAAGCCCTTTGTGATCTTGGCATAGTTTGTGATGAAACACCTTAAAACGTTCACCTTTCCTTTCAAACTTTGAAGCTGAGGGATGGTGCATGGGGGAGGCAACTAGACTATTACCTCAACCTTTAGAGGATCAACCATGATCCCCGTTGTCGAAACTATGAAACCTAGCAGACGACCCAGTGTGACGCAAAAATTACACTAGTTTGGATTCAAGCTAATTCAGTACTAGCGACACCGTTCAAGAATAATTCGGAGGTGAGCCGGATGATCATCTCTCTTGCGAGATCGTGATGACAAATCATCGATATAAGCCTCGACTATGTGTTTGAGTTCGTGGAAAGAAAAAGCCATGGCCCGCTGAAACATAGCTCCAACATTTTTCAGACCAAAAGGCATCTTACGATAAGCGAATGTTCCCCATGGACAAATGAAAGTGGTTTTGTGTTGGTCTTCAAGTTTGATTTGTATATGAATGTATCCCGAAAAACCATCCATGAATGAAAAACCCTCGTAACCTGCACATTCATCGACTATCTGGTCAATAAATGGCATGGGGAAATTATCTTTTGGGTAGACCTTGTTCAGATCACGGAAGTTCGTACATACGTGAATCGTACCCTATTTCTTATTGACCGACATGAGATTTGACACCCATTGAGTCAATTGGATGGGGTAGATGAAACTAGCTTTAAGTAGTTTCTCTACTTCAGCCTTAATAGCTACTGCTTTCTTAGGATTGACCGAACGAAGCTTCTACCAGACCGGCTTAATATCGGGATAAGTCATGATTTCATGTTTGATGATTCTTAGATCTATGTCTACCATTTCCTCGTAGGACCAGGAAAACACATGACGGAATTCTTTAAATAAATCTGTGTAGATTTGAATCTCCTCAGGGGAGCAATCCGCTCTGACGAAGATATTATCCATGACGCCAAGGGTTCTGGAGATGTCAATAGGTATCGTTTCAGCTATTGTTTCTATATTTCCTTCAGTGTAAACAACGTGCATTTCCAAAGGATAAATAGGACAATCTTTATCTCCAGTCCTAGTCAGAGTGAATTCCCCTGCTTCAATTCGTCTTAACTCTAGGAGGAAGTAAGATCTATGATGAAGATCATCCCAGGGTCTGTCCAGACTAGTCATTGCCTCAATAATCACCTCATATGAGGAAAAGACTAAGTCTAAATAATCTGTTTCAGCAAAGGAACCTTGAGCCCAAATAGGCTCGAGCACCGGATCTAACTCTTATGCAAGAGTCGGGTCGGGGTCGGCGGAAGCTTGCTGAATAATCGAGTATGCAACTTCTTCCATGGATAGAGGCATGGCCATGACATGGTTCTCTGTCCCATCCATCATAGTTGATGAGGAAAAAAGAGTCCATGGATCATTAAAGTACGCCGTGTGAAACGATGAGATTTGAAAGATTTCGGCCCGAGGCTAGTCGGGGTCAGTCGACATGTAATGAAGATTTCTGGTCCGAGGCGGGTAATCAAAAGTACCCATCAAAGGTGGGCACAAACCAACCCCTACGTTGACGATATTGGGCTGAGGGTTATCAATCATTTGGACTGTGGAGACTCCTGATGAGGGGTTAGGACAAGAGAAGGATAACTGATCAATGGTCACGATTCGACCCTCGTGTGGTAAAAAAAAGACCCGAAAAACTGTCGCGACCACTGCTTGCATAACATAGGTCCAAATCCTTCCTAACAAAATATTGTTGTTGAGAGACGCATCGACCACTTCAACTTCGACGCACATGGTTTTCCCCCCTAAATGAACAGGGAAAGAGGGAATGATCCCATGTGGTTGGAAGAATGACCGTCAAAGGCTATAACAAGATTAGGTGACAGAGACAAAATGGGTTGGACTATGGCCTTCCAACATGCCAAAGACATCATGCATGTCGAGGCACCCTCATCCACCACTGTACGAAAAATATTCTAGGTCAAAGTTTTCATGGTGTAAGCCACTACTATCTGAAACGATATGTGGTAAGGAAGATGAGGTTTTAATTTGGTCCTATCAAGCATGATCATTCTTGGATTACAAGTCTTAGCGAATCCTTGGGTAGCTAGCAGAGCCTTTCTCTGGGAAGGGAAACTCTGGAGGAATTCCAAAGAAGACATCGCATAAGGGGTTTGTGATAAATCCTCCACCACAGAGTAGTTCTGGGCAGCCCGTGTGTTTGGATTGTGAGAAGCTTTCTTGAACGCACCTTTTGGGATGTGTGTCATTATTTTGCCCAATGTCTTCTCAATATGGAGAGGAAGAGGTGGGTTTTTAGCTTCTTTACCCTTCTCAGAGGTGCTTGGATTTCCGTAATCATGTGCTCTAGTCAATATATAGGCATCACCTTTCATCATATACACATTTGTAGATGAAGGATTACTCGAAGATGGAGGGCATCCTTGACTGCCCCCTTCTGCGCTCTAGGAGACTTGAGTTAGATTTTTCCCGTGTGGAAACGGGTTCGTTAACATGACAGGTTGTTGCTGTTCTAATAACTTCTGGGCCTCCACAAGTTGAGGGAATTAATGGGTCGAGTGGTATTCCTTGAAAATATTACAAGGATACTTTGACTTCTTCTTTTCAGTGTCGCCCCTGCCAACATTATCGATAGGTTTCTTATCCCCCTTACCCTTCTTTCGTTTTTTCTTCTTTTCATCAGGCTATTGGGTGGCCTTTGGGTTTGTCATTTGCACACTATGTACATCTGACTTTTGGGTAGGGGGAACAGCCGGACCGGTGGTCTGGCTAGCCACTGCCTATTGTATTGACAATTGTTGCAATTGATTTGACAATGGATCGATGGGATTTGTTTGTGCTAAACCAATAATTCCATCAACATGTGGTCCAGACCTCTGTCTGGTCTTGTCAAGGATTGACCTCGGTGCGTCTGGCAAGATTTCATAGAGTAAACCAGACTGAGAGTAAATCATCTCTAGCTGTTGAGCTCTCATTATTAAACCAGACTGAGAGTAAATCATCTCTAGCTGTTGAGCTCTCATTATCATGTCTTCCTCAGAAAACACCCTAGATGTTGCGACGTCTTTAGATAATTGGGTTTCTAAAGACTTAAGGAACCACTCAAGAAAGAATGTTGGTGGGATTGGAACTTTAATCAAACTCTTTCGGTGTCTCCATTCTCGAATGTGATCCAAGATATGGTCCACTTTTGTCTACTCGAAGTTGACCATCAATTCAGTTCTGACATCATATCTCACAGGTAATTGGAAATGGTTTAAGAAAACCATTGCAAATTTGCTGAAGGAAGAGTATCGTGAGCGATCGAGCTCGATGTACCATTT
>CBVK0100758516.1:0-16289 GCA_900067695.1 Picea abies
CCCCCCTTCTCAAAGTACATTGCAAAAATGAAGAAGGAACAAAAGTAGTTGCTAAGCAATTGTTTCCTTCACTCCAAGGTGACCTTGCAAATGTGCAAGTTTAAGCTCGGTGAAGATTTTTTTGAAAAAGTAGATGTCTTTATGGATCCGATGAAGTAGATGCCCCAATGATATGTCCACATATATCCACTTTCTCTTATTATAAATAAGAAGATCCAAATCCCATACCATGTGAATTTTGGATGAATCTATATAAATCGTGAGGTTGTTTCTGAAAAAATGTTGACTTTAAAAAGCTCATAACTTCACTTCCCAAACTCCATTTCAGATGATTTTTTGTTTTTGAAATTGAACATTTTTTCGAGAAGAATTCAAATATCTGAATTGTTTATGCAAATTCTTCTTAGAAAGTGTCAGAAGTGAATCTAAAGTGAGTGGCCCCCTTTTTGGATCCTGATATGCATGCAAAAGTGTATACATGTGACTCCTGAGATGCATGCATGACATCTTCCACATGCGATTCGAAAAACAAATCCGAAATGGAGTAGACATCATCTCCAATGAATGGAACAAAAAGATGTGAAAATACTTGTGTAGAAGGCTCTTCAGAATGAGAGGCTTGATCTTCTTCTGGATTTTCTTCTGGATCTATCTTTTCAATCTCATGCATGCAATCTTCCCAATCTTTTTTATTCCCAAATAGAACCTCCAATATGGTACATAGTTCATTTGGAGTTGAGAGTGATTCATCCTCTACATGATATTGTAGTTCAGGAGAAATAGACATCCAGGTAAATATGAGAGCCATGTCTTGTCTATTGGGAAATTCATTTTTCTCATCAATGAAATCAGGCTCTACTTATGTTTCCATGGTTATTTGGTATAAGCCTCTACTTCGCCTCCCTCGCGCCATCAGAGATGTGTATAAGAGACAGATCTTCTTCTGGCTTTTCTTCTAGATCTATCTTTTCAATCTCATGCATGCAATCTTCCCAATCTTTTTTATTCCCAAATAGAACCTCCAATATGGTACATAGTTCATTTGGAGTTGAGAGTGATTCATCCTCTACATGATATTGTAGTTCAGGAGAAATAAACATCCAGGTAAATATGAGAGCCATGTCTTGTCTATTGGGAAATTCATTTTTCTCATCGATGAAATCAGGCTCTACTTATGTTTCCATGGTTATTTGGTATAAGCCTCTACTTCTAAGAAGAAGTGTAATCTTTGGCTTCCACTCCAAATAGTGATGAGGCATGAGAAGTATTGTTGATGAATAATCCATCTTTTCTTATTGTATCTCCCTTTTGGACCTGCAAATAAGAGTGTTGGTGACGATCCCTGCTAGAGTCATGTGGGATCTGATACCATGTAGATTTTTTGAGATACCTGCACAAAATATCTAGATAACAATGAAACATACACAACTTACAAATTGAGAGAAGAAGATATGAGAGAAAAGAATCAATAGAATTGTATTCATTGTATTCTACACTCAAAGAGTGAATAATTTACAATAGATATAGGCTACATGAGTAACTAATGCGACATAGTAGTGATATAGAGAGATCTAGACACTCACTGATATACATTGAAGTGAACTGCCACATATTCCTACTTAATTGATCCATGCAATCATCAGTTGATTGAGTCACACGTGTGGAAGTGAGAGAAACACGTGCAACTATTAGTGATAAAACATAGGTTTCCATGCATGAGTGGCTTCCACTAATCTTACTAAGTGTAATTGAGTGTAACTGACTTTGAACTGAAGAGGACCACCCTATTTTATAGGGGATATTCTCTAGAGAGAATATTCTCATCTAAGGAAGCGTTCTCAACATTGGACTATCAACCTTAGGAAAATAATTACCTAGGTGAGTGTGTCATATCTCCAACATTCTTCCCAACGACTATCTTGACATGAATAAATCCAAAATGAATTGAATGGAGTAGCCATGAGTTAGTTGAGGTGGTAGCCTCTCTTATTGGTTAATTAGACCACCCAAACTAAAATGTATTGATCTCAGGATGGACACACGTATGGCTCCCTCCCAATTCATACCGACATTTCGGTACTTAATTACCCTTGAGTTTATTTGTTTTTTTAATTACCAAGGGAGGAAACATATCAATTTCCATTGTTGTCAATCCAATGGTCAATATTGTATCATGCTCCGTTACTTAATGCTTCCTTGATGACAATTAAATCTAGCACTACTTTAACTATGTGAACATTTCAATACAAGACATCTTGCAATGAATATGTGGTTAACTCCAACAATTAGAGAAGGAAAAGGCCAACCATTAAATACCAAATAATTTCATTGTAAGGGAGTATTTAAGACTGCCATTGATTAATTAAATAACCTCAACTTTCAACCCAAGATACAATTAAAAGATAAGATTGCATTGCTTGAATGGAATGTGTAAAACTAGTACGATGGTGCATATGAGTTGTATGGTGGTGCATCTAGCCTCCAAATTCTCATAAATATTGTGTATGTCCCATGGGGAGGTTTCAACTATTGGATTGGTATTGTATGGTATATGTAATGCCTACATGCAACAATTGAATATTTATAAATCAAGAAGATGGCATGTGGCATCCATGGCAAGCAATGATGATGTTTTTTCCTTTCTCCAACAGTCAATTAAATAAGAAAAAACAAAATTGGAAACTCTCTACAATAGTAAAACAACCATATTATCTAAGCCATTGATCTTGAATCTCAGAGATAAACCAACAATGTGCATTCCAGAGTTGTTGGGATTCTTTAATGGCCAATAGAAATAAAATCATGAAACAAAACTCATAGCATTTCCATTAAATGAAACTTCACACCATTTAAATTACCAAGCAACAATGGAATACAGAGTCTTACTAGTTTGAGCGAAGCTAACATAAATACAATGGGGAATTCTCCATTTTAACCATGAATTCAACAATAGGAAGCATAGTAAGCATAGCCAATAACAACAATAACTCATACACACTATTTTTTCTTTGCCATTCTTAATTGTCACCATTAACACACTCAAAGCAACACATTAAACAAAATAATAGTAACATTTCACACACATGAATTCCTCCACAACCATGGATAAATCCATACCCAAAGACACATAATTTACCTTGGAAACCCAAATGGGAAAACTAGCTTCGAGTGCCAGTTGCTCAGTCTTATTTTGACAATATTTGGTTACAATGTAGCACATGGCTCTCTACGCATCCTCCTCTTTTTGTCTAGCAATCAACCAAAATCCCTCTAGGAGTGAAATTACAAGAAGAAATAGGGAGAGATGGGATAATGGGAAGGCCAACATGCCCAACTTTTCATTTCCCATTCCTTAGTGTTTTCTCTCTTATTTTAATTTTCTAATTTTATTTAATTCTTTATTTTTCCTCTCATTTGTCTGAGGAGTGGTAGGATGTCCCATTGTGCGATTGGATTGAAATCCTTCATAATCTATAAAGTTCAAATTGCCTCATTAATATGAAATTTTGTAATGCATGCTTTCATGCTTGCAAGCCTCAAAATTGAATTTGATTGATTGTGTTGTGTTCATAGGTCCCCAAAACATCCAAGCAACCCCTTATGGTATCCAAGAAATCATTTTGATGCACATACAAAAATGTGCGCAAAGGCCCTTGGAGGCTAAAGTATAGATACGTTCAAAGCAATGCTTAGTCATAATCAAAGTTTCTTTGCATGTATTTCATCCTTGTTATATGGTGTTTGACTTGGGTCACTAGCGTCATTTTATATACTTACATGCGAATCTAATTTTAAATTGTAAAGGAGGCCTCTAGGTGCCAAATGCACCTATGGGGGAAACAAAGCAAAATCCATTAATCAACCATGGAACTTAACTTGAAGCTCGTAAATGGTGAGGAATGAGCTCAATAAGATTATATGGGGTAAGAAACTACTAGATTCCTACCCTAACCCCCTTTAATTAGATACTTTATTAATGTATGAGGACACCTTGCTTGAATAAGGCCCATTGAATAGTTAGTTAATAGTTACTCATTGTAAAAGGGGTTTTCTTTATTAATAAGGCCCAAATTAGTTCGTCAACCCTCTTTATAAGTGGCCTCGTAGGTAGTTAAGATTCTCTATGGATAGCTATATATCGAGTAGAAGTTTATGTAATGTTTTGTCAAGAATTGTTATTGTTATTGAAGCTTTTCTCTAAGAGGTTTCCCCCTTGAAGAGGCTATTGAACATAGCTCTCTATTTTTTACTATCAATAGATATTTCTTAGGGTTTATCTATTTTCTCTTGGGTTCTTTGGTTTTGCACTACATTTTTCTGTGACTACTCTGAAGTTTGGGGTTAATTACATCAAGTGGTATCAAATCTCTTTCTTGGGCATGAAGTAGGAGAATTTTGGGGGCACAAAGTGGGATTTTTTTCTTTCTTTTTGCAGATTTTTTATGGAAAAAAGAGGACAATAGAAATCAAGTCGATTTTTAAAACTTCATGTGCAAAATTTGAAGAAACTAGTCATAGATCTTAATTTCTCTCGAAAAAATACCCAATTAAAAAAATCGTCCAAAATAGAGTTCACAAAGTAGAGATATTGTTGATTTAAAATCAATTGTTTTTTAGGGTTTTTTTTGGTGATGATCGTGAATTTTGTAGATTAGATATCTTTTGATAGAGTGCATAGATTTCAATCAAACTAGTGCAAGTGTATCCATAGAAGGTGTGGCATTTCATAATTGGGATCATAATAGCCAATGTGAGAAGTATAACATAAGTTGTGATCATTTTACATTTTCGGCCTCAAACCCTACCTTGAACAAGTAAGTTATATTCTATTGGTTTTGAGAAATTTTTCTTGGGTCAACAAGATCCTAAAATTTTGAACCTTTTTTATAGATTGTTCCGACATCTTTATATAACATAGTGATATGTCATTTAATATGTAAAACTACAGTTGAGAAAGACTACACACAGGAAATACAAGTGGAATCACATTGTTGGAAACCCTTGTAACCCCTATTGGTACCCCTTCGAGTAGTACCACATCAAACAATACGTGTATACAAAATCTCACTTCCACGTACCCTCGGGTATATGGAAAGTCCCTTAGGTATACTTGAAACCAACTTTAGATAAGCTACTCGACTGTCCTTTTGCTATAGTACACCAAGAACAATAGTCAAGGAGATCACTCTCTAGTACTTGGGTAGTCGAGTAGTATGGCTAACGGAACAATTGAGCCTCCTTAGTTAGTGCCCTAATATTTTGGGCCGAGTACTACCATTGGACCCAACATGTATATTAGAGAGCTATAGCACCAGACACTCCCTTATCCTCATGACCTGGTAACCTTTTTCAATGAGGTCACCCATGAAAGATCCCATGAACCAACCCATACTTCACCAAAAAAAATGACCACCCTCTCTACTATAGGCAGGTTACAATTCGTGGAAGGTTAGCTTAAGCAACTTCAGGAGAACATAAATGGGTTGGATGAGAAGTTGAATAATAAGTTGGATGAGAAGTTTGAGAAAAATAATCAATAGAACTTAGCTAACTCTGAAAATATATTGAATGAGAATTTGTCGAGTATGCTAGCTCAAGGCATACAAGAAGAACACCATTCAATTGCACAACACATTGAGCCACACTAGGAAGAAACTTATAACTCAAGACTATTTATTCACCCACAACCCTCTTCAGGTTCGCATAACAATATACCAATGAACAATAACATGTGGAACCATTCTCCTAAGGTGGAACTGAACAAATTTGATGGTTTTGACTTGTTAGGATGGGTCACCCAGATGGAACATTAATTTACCCTCTAGGAAGTTACTGATGACATGATGAAACTTAGAGTGGGGGTTATGTATCTAGATCCATAACAATGGTAATGGTGGGAGTGGTATAAAAAATCCTATGTAGGTTATATCGCGTGGAGTTAGTTTGTTAAATATATCCATGCATATTTCAAGAGAGATACTCACTATTTGGGGCGACTTACCAAGTTACGCCAAACAAGATTAGTCACTGACTTTATGGAAACCTTTCATAAATTAGCCATTTGTACAAAGAACTTAATATATTATTTCTATGGAGAATGTTTCATTAGTGGCCTCAAGGAGGAAATTCAAGCACAAGTCGGAATGAAAGGTTCTGCTACAAGGTTGGAAGTGACTTAGAGGACCTTAGAAGCAGAGAAGGTGATCAATGCATAAAAAAAAAACTAGTATTCATTCTCTGCACTCATCCTACCTAGGTTAATTCCCCAAGCATAACTCCTACTCATCCCTTGAAAGTACAAATGTTTTCTCTAGTAGAAATGCCAAACCACCAAAGACATGGACTATACTATAATTGTGATGAAAAATATTCTCTAAGTCATCAGTGTAAAGAACATAAATTGTTTCAAATTGATATGACCACTCAATCCCTGATCAACCACACAACTACTGAAGAGACATCATAGTTACAGGTTGAAGACATCAACACTTAGACTCAAGTAGATATAGAACCTCCATTCCCTCATGAAGAACCCCTAACCTCCCTGCATGTATTATTGGGCATTTCGACTCCACAAACCTTGAAACTCATGAGCTACATCAAGCACCAGAAATTTGCAGTCCTAGTTGACAGTGGAAATACTCACAATTTCATTCACAAGAGAGTGGTATAAGAGAAACCCATTATTTTGTACACCCAGTGCCAACTTTCAAATCATGATCGCCAATAGAGGTATGATGAAATGTGGAGGAAAATGTGAAAATGTCAAACTCCACATATGAGACTATAAACTCAAAACCCATCTATTTACCATCGATATGGTTGGTTGTGACATAATATTAGGGGGGGGGATGGCTACACATGTTGGAACTAGTCACCATGGATTTCAAAGAACTCTTTATGAGTTTCACTAAAGAAGCTCATGTAGACACCCTTTGAGGGATTCAGGCGGGCTCTCCTGAAATAGTCAACTCTCATTGTATGGAGAAGTTACTAAAGAGAGGCCACTCTAGTATTATTACTCGATTTAATGCCATACAAGATATAGATAATACGACACAAGAAATCCACCTAGAATTGTAGTTGGTCCTCAACAAACATCATCAGGTCTTTGAGGCACCAAAGGGTTTACCCCCTTCTCGAGGAGAACATGACCATGGAATTCCCATGATTCCAGGAAGTCAACCACCAAATGTTTGTCCTTATCGACACCCTTTTGCACAAAAGAATGAAAGAGAAAATATCATTTAGGAACTGTTGGAGGCATGGGTCATGCGTCCTAGTAAAAGCCATGGAAATCACACATAGAACATGTTGATAATTCTGTGCAACTCTTTAGTGATATTATTCATGAAGCCAAATGTGCTTTTGGGGTTCCTGAGATTGAATATTTGGGTCACATTGTAAGTTAGGATGGAGTATGAGTTGATCCCAAGAAAGTGGCAACTATGCAAGATTGGCCCCATCCCAAAAAACTGAAGAGCTTGAGGGGATTCTTAGGACTTACAGGCTAGTACAAGAAATTTTTGAAAAATTATGGAAAATTACATCTCCCCTAACTTCACTCCTTAAAAAAAATGTGTTTGTGTGAGGTAGCAACACAAGCCTTTGTTGCTTTAAAAGATGCCATGTGCACTACTCCAGTATTAGTAGTGCCTAACTTTAATAAGACTTTTATCTTGGACCGTGATGCCTCAGACAGAGGTCTCAAAGCAATATTGATGTAAAAAGGATGCCCCTTGGCATTCACTAGAAAACAATTTTGTGATAGCAATTTGGAAAAAACCACATATGAGATGGAAATGATGGTTATCCTTCATGTAGTGGAGACTTGTAGGCCATATCTCATAGGAAGACAAATTTTCAAGATCAAGACTGACCATCATAGTTTGAAGTACTTCCTTGAATAATGATTGTCTTCACCTGGGTAACATAAATGGGTCACCGAGATGTTGGGGTATGATTATGCCATCATATATAAGAAGGGTAAAGTGAATGTTGTGATTGATGCTTTATCGATACAATTTGAGGAGGATGGGTCACTCCTTGCCTTATCATTACCAAGTCTCGGATGACTCGAGGAAGCCCATAGGGAATGACTAGCAAATAGTACTTTAAGGTATCTCATCCAACAACATTAAGTAAATCCCAACCCACCTAAAATCTAAACACGACAACAAGATACATTGTGGTATAAAGGGCACATTGTTTTGGAAAAATATTTGACCCTAAAATAACGAGTCTTAGAGGAGCTACATTCATCACCAACACCAAGTCACTCTGGATTTCATAAAACCTATGAAAGAACTAATTTTTCATTCTTATGGGATGACATGAAAGAATATATCTAGGATTTTGCAGCATCCTGTGATGCTTTCCAAAGAAACAAAGGAGAGATGGTGAAGATACCAGGGTCATTAAAATCATTGCCAATCCCAACACAAATCTGGATAAACATTTCAATGAACTTTATCGCGGGACACCCAGAAGTAGGCAACAAATAATCATCATGGTGGATGTTGACTGTCTTTCAAAAGCTGCTAATTTTTGTGTCCTATCTGATCCTTTCACTCCTTCCTTATTTTCCCAAGCCTTTCTGCATTAGATCTTTAATCTACATGATATGTCTACTTCCATTGTCTCAGTTCAGGACTCCAAATTCACCAACACATATTGGTAGGAGCTACTTAAAATTCAAGGTACATAGTTGAATATGAGCGGTGCATATCATCCTCAAGATGATGGTCAAACATAAGTGGTAAACAAGTTCTTAGAAAACTATTTGAGATGCTTTGCTTATGAAAAGCTACAACAATGTGTACAATGCCTTCCCCTTGTCAAATGGTGGTACATTACCACTTATCATGGAGCTACCAAAATGACACCATATGAAGCTATTTATGGCCCAAAGCCCCTGTTAGTGGCATCTTATGTACAAGGAACCTCCAAGGTTCTTGCAATAGATAGAACACTTCACACCAGAGAAGCCATTATCTATATCCTCAAGGATAACTTGGTTATGGCACAAAATCGAATGAAGCAACACATTGATCAACATAGATTTGAACATTCTTTTCCCGAAGGGATCAAGTGTTTCTTCACCTAAAGCCTTATAAATAGACATCACTCAAAGATAAAGTTCCCCATAATTTAGCTCCTAAGTTCTATGGTCCCTATCATATCATACAATGCATTCATCAGGTCGCGTACAAGTTGGCTCTCCCAACCCACTCTAGGATTCATCTAGTCTTTCATGTGTCCTATTTGAATAAGATCGTGGGATAAAATTGCAAAGTGCATACCAAACCTACCAGAATTTGATGAAGAAGGTTCCATTTGGCTCTAGCTAGAAGCAATATCGGATATCAGAGAGTGGTAATTGTGCTAGTGCATGGTCAGGGAAGTATTGATCTAGTGGAAAGATATGCAACTGTGCCACTTGGGAACCAACAATGATTTTACAAAAATTTCTTCACCATTGTCCTTGAGGACAATGCTACTTTCGAAGGGGGAGGGCATGTTAGGGCCCTACCCTAACCCCCTTTACTTAGATACTTTATTAATGTATGATGCTACCTTCCTTGAATAAGGTCCATTAAATAGTTAGTTAATAGTCACTCGTTGTAAAAAGGGTCTTCTTTATTAATAAGTCGCAAATCAGTTAGTTGGCCCTCATTATAAGTGGGCCCGTAGGTAGTTAATATTCTCTAAGGATAACTATATATAGAGTAGAAGGTTGGGCAATGTTTTGTCAAGAAATGTCATTGTAATCAGAGCTTTGCTCTAGGCCTGTTGCCCCCTTGAAGAGGCAAGTGGACATAGCTCTCTATTTTTTACTATCAAGATATATTTTTCAGGGTTTATTTATTTTCTCTTGTGTTCTTTGGTTTTGCACTACATTTTAAGTGATTGCTCTGAACTTTTGGGGTTAAGTACACCACATAAACCATGCTTATGCACTGCAATCATTATTTTCCCTCCATCCATGTATACATCCATATCACCATCCTTACCCTTTTAGGTTTGGACGTCAAATCCCACGTTCACTTGACACAACCTTGCATGATGCCTTATAATGATATTATGATGTTAGACACAACAAAATGTCACAATATATGCTTTGAGAAATCACTTGTATCTCACCATGCCACCTTGCGTCACATGCATGCAAAATCCCTTCACATGTCTTTGTTATAACTTAAATCCATCAACCTAAGCAAGTAAACACACAATTTATTAGAATGTTACATTGTGTTATGAAAGCAACTTGATGTCGCCGAGATATGTGTCTTCATATTCAAGTCTCCTTTGAACCTATTCATCTTAATATTTATGAGCATCAATCGACGGTTATGAACAAATGCATTTGTCTCGTATTTGTTACCCATCACATGTTTGTGTCCTCATTACTAATCTCATAATGAGGATGCATAGGCACATCCACATCACATGAATTATGCAACTTAGAATCGCCTTAGTCAAATCAAAACCATAATATGAAATAACAAGGAGATGATGCACTTAATGTGAAGAATACGGAAGGAAAAAACTAAAATAAAAAACAAAGCCAATGATGCAACTTGATGCAAACCAACGAGATCATATTCAGAGGCATGAAGGTTAGGCACATCCCCATTCAAACATTTCATATATCAACTTATAATCATCAATTAAATGTAAGATAATGAAACTAATGAAGAGTAGAATCCATTGATGAGGATCGTTTAAAAAAAATTAGGAGGGTTGAAAGACTTGGGCTAATTGAGGCCTCAACAACTCCTAAAATCTCTATCCATCTTCACCAGACAATTATGAAAGTCTTATAAGTTAACTACAAGAAAATATCAAACAACCAAAGAGACCATTTTTGTTGTCTCACAACATGAGTTGGCTTTTTTCTGCAAGAGATATTGTCGTGTATAGATCCAAGCCTACTCTTCACTTACATCAATGATGTTAATGTAATTTTGCTCAGAAAATGTGTAATTTTCTATCCAAATTTTTCATAATTACGTCATAAGGTGTTCCCTCTTCTAGAAGTGGATGTCTTCTCATTGCTTTTTAGTTCTCCTACATCCTTTGGATGCATTCGATGACCATTGAGATGTCTCTGTCCATTCATTCCAATGCCCCGACCCTAAGTTCCCTCAATCAAAGATTGGTCGAATGGTTTCTACTTAGATCATACACAATGAAGTTGTTGTAGTTGAACTCCAAATATTTCTTCCAAACCATTGACAGCATGACAAAGTCCTTGTAAAACTTATTATTGATTACAATACACCCTGTGAGTTCTCGGCTAAGTGAATCTTGGCGGTCATTTTTGTTGAGAATACGAACCACTGGAGGAAAGTGAGGTAGGCTAGGAATGGAGGAAGCGTAGAGAGGATGCTAAGGCTCAGGGATTCACATTTGGTCAATCACTTCTTATATTAGGATTGCTCTTTTTTTTTTTTACCACGGGAAAAAATGCGCTTTATATTCAAAAGGATATAAAAATATGCATTTAATAATCGCGATAAACAAGTACATGAAGAGGTAACTGTTCTTTTTCGCTATGTCTTGAGATGGATAAATTCAGTCCATTCTATCGAAACTACCTATTCCATTTCTCTATTATGATCGACATCCAGATCATTAAAGATATGCAGAAAAAATAGGAAATAAGGCAATTTTCAAAGATTGATCAAGATAGTTGGTCCTTCATTGCCATCCTCCCACTTTGTAAATCGAATTTGGCCGGGAGGCAAAAACAGTGCTTTTTTTGATAGAGTGTCCGCCTCACTATTCTCCTCCTTGTAGATGTGAGAGAAAGAGAGATTATTTATGGAGTTTGTAGCCTCTTGTGTTCTTTCTTTCCAGCACTCCAGGGCTGCCACATGGAAATCAACCTGGCCATTAAGCCAATCGATAATAATTTTGGAATCTCCAAGAAGTAATAGCTCGTCAGTGTGCAGTCGACATGCCAGAATAAGAGAAGCCCACGCTCCCAATAGCTCCGCCTTCATATTAGTGCCTTGTCCGCAATTTAGAGTCCAGCGGATGCATGTGTGAGAGTTTAATACGATTTTTCCTCCCGCCCCACAAAGAGAACCCCCTTGTTGTGCCGCACCGTCGAACCAGGCTACTGCTCTGTCAAGTGGAATAGTTATCTTATGTCTGTGGGAGGGCGAGACTTTGGTTTGGTTTCCAGATGTGGCCACCTCAACTAGAATGTTGTTAACCACTCTTTGAATCGATGGAGATCTCTCTTCAAAAAGAGTTGTATTTCTGGCATTCCAGACATGCCAACAGAGATGGACTGGAAGCAAAGAGTGGTTCTTGTTAGCGCCAAGCCAATTGCGAAAGCAGAGAGGCACATTGGGACCAGTCCAGGGCACAGCTAGATTTAGTGCCGAGGAGATATGATGCCAAACCGAATGGATAAAATTACATTGTAAAAAAATATGATTAATTGAATCGTTGTACTGTTTGGACAGGATGCATTGGTTTGGGCCCTCCCAACCACGAATCTGAAGATTCTCCCAAACAAGAAGCTTATTTTCAATCAAAAGCCAAAAGAAAAGTTTAAGCTTCAAGGGACAGTCCCCCTTCCAGATCTTTTGGCGCCAGCTTTCATTGATTTGTGTCCAGAATTTAGTGGCCAACGCATGATACACATTTTTTCATAGAAATTCTTTTGTTCATTATTGAATAAATGTAGTTCCAAAAGGTGCAAACCATTGGAATAGTGGCCCACATACAAAAGGTGGAGTGAAAAATACATATTAATGTTAAATTTAAATTTAACTACAAATAAAAAAGATGCCATTATATAATTGTATGTTTATTGTTATTTCTTTGTGATAAGAAATATAGTAATAGTTTACATTGAATTGTGTGCAAACCAATTTAATACCATTAATAAATCTTTTGCATCTTTAATATTTTTTTATTATATATGATCTAATGTTCTATTTCACTTTATCTTTCTTATCTTTTAAAATTTGTGGACAGGGAGATAATGGGGGTGCAATGGTAGATGGTGAACAAGTTGCTCATCATTAGAATCATAATTGTAAAAATATTGAACATTACATCAATAATATTAGTAACATAATGCATTTAATATGTTCAAACATTATATCAAACACTTATTAGAAGCATGAACATTTTTTTCCAAATGATATACATGCAACCAACCACTTTATAAAACAAATGTCGAATTAAACAATACATTTACATTAGTTCCATTGAAAACTAAAAATACAATTACTCAATCATCTTTTCTTATGCCCTACGAGGTTGTCTACATAAAAAAAATCCAATTCATGGTGTAATATCGTTGACCCAGGCTGTTTGTTGGAAGATGGCATGTTACAATTGGTAGGGTAAAACACCTATCTATTTTCATCAAACATCTGCTTGTGGTATCGTTCTCCTGATAAGAGCTTGTAGAATTTTGGGACTACTGGGATATCTTGAACATCTTAACTCAATCTCGAAACTTGATCCTGCAAAATTCAATGAACAATTATTCAACTACACTTGCATACATAATATAAATTCAATGAGATAAATGAATTATCAAACAAATATAGACGTATTGCAATCGACGTGAGAGAACTTGAAGGACTTCCAACGATATGTAATGATTTGGAATTTGAAGAATTGACCATTTGATATTATAATTCCTTTTTTCCTGCATTTGAGCCAAAACTGTCATCTTGGGAAGCATAAAACAATATAACTTCAAAAATAATTTTGAATAGCTTTTATAACTTAATAGTGTGTTTCATCATATAAAGATGCACCTGTGCATTTAATTGAGCGAAGCATCAAAGATTGACCTTTCTTATTGCTCCGCAAATAAAAACCTTTGCAAAATTTAAATGCAGGTGTTTCCATTTGCATTTTGCAAATTAAACTATCTTATGGTGTGTTATTACTTACACATTGCACCAATGTGTTTCTAGTTGTATAACGCACCGACTAAATCAAGTTAGAAAAATAACACATGCTTACTATCAAAGCATTGAAATTTATTATGAAAATAAATCAGTGTGTTATATGAACACACTGCACCGGTATGCTATGCATTCTATAACACACCAAAAATGTGAGTTTAAAAAAAAAACAGTGCGCACATTTATCATCAATGGGCCGAAATATACAACAAAAAAATGAGCGGGAATTTTCGTTTTTGTGTTTGTAAAGGAAAATCCTATTCATTTTTTTATTTATTTGCCAAAATTTAGAAATGACATTTTCCCAACAGAAATTTATCAGCAAAGACTTCAGAGTGGGTGGATTTTTTTTGAAAGCCAAATTCAAGAGGTATTACTGTAGACCACATAGAAATCCGCAGAGGAGAAATTCCAAGTATATGATTCCATTCTATTAATCATTTTAATCTTTCCTCTAATTCAAACAATTTTTAGTGCATTCCCAAATTTAAAAAAAAAAAAGGTTTCATAGTTACCTTCAGTATTAGAAACCCTAATTTGCTCACTGTTTTTTTGCTTTCTCTTTGTATATTTCACAAGGAGATTTTTTCTAAGCAATTTTTTTATAGGGTTTGTTTATTTATATATGGGTGTTTCCTATCCATTGCAATGAAACCACTCATTGCATTGGATCCCAAACCGTCCTATCATTGTTGTTTTTTTTTAAACACATTTGTCGTGACTGGTGCGCTCTGTACATAGGAAGCACATTGGCAGGGATTTGTTTGTAAATAACACCACTTTATTTCAATTTGAAAGATTATTAAAAAATTATTTACATAGTCGGTGATGCATATTTTACTTAAATATGAGCTGGGGCACATTGTTTACAAAGTGCATTGTTGAGTTTAAAATGGAAAAAATATTGTTTTTATATGGAAATTTTCATTTCTTAAATTTCTTCATTGCTTGGTGGTGTGTAATAAATAGTACTTAGGAAGCCTTGTTTTTCTTAATTCATAAATCACTGACTGAATACAAAAATTTGTAAAACATTTTCAATTTCACAACATTGTTATATTTTATCGGTGCATATATGTATGTTTTATGCATAGGGATGTATAAATATTGTTGATGCTCCGGTTTGAATTATCTTAATATACGCATCGGAATCTTATTTTTGAAAAAAACTATATATATATATATATATATATATATATATATATATATATATATATATATATATATATATATATATATATATATATATATATTTCAGGGAGATTTTGAAAATTTCAAGGGACAAACAAGGGGAAAACCAAGACACTACGATAGGGAGGTCCAAAAAAGTGTAGAAGAAGATGTTAAAAGGAATGAACATAATTGCATCGCAAGAGGATCCATCCCAAGTACAATTTGCATCATAGATATGTAATCATTTATTTATTCTTTAATGTACATCGAATTTAAGTATTGCGTGAAATATTAATTTTCAATTGTTTTGTTGCAAAAAACAAAAACAAATAGAATTCATTCAACACATAAGAGAGGATGATGATGAATAAAAGGGTTGGTCACAAACTTTGTGAGTATTCATGTTTTCCACCTTTCTTAAGATTTCATGTTTGTTGTAATCTTTATATTAAATAATCAATTTACACGTGTCCATGGATTCCTTCTACTAGGTGTTAAAATACAAAGAGGAGCCAACCCATGAATTGACAAACATTGGGTTAAGTATGGGTTGTGAGTGTATGTTGAAGAATGAAATTTTAATTGAACAATTTATAAGTACCTATCTTGTTTAACTTCTCTTTTTTTATAATTAATGAAAAAATAAGAAAACTTATATTGATTATATCAACTTTGATTTGTCATGTCATATTAAACATGAAGGAAACAAGGTATGGAATGCAGATATCAGAGGAGATTTTGAGAGATTTCATGAAGCATGGCTTCAAAATAATGTGTATTGTTCATGAAATACTTGGTGCTAAGGTATGTTTTTTTATTTATGTAATCATGCATAATCCACTATATATATAAATGTAGATACACTTATTACAATTTATTTCTATGTTTGTTGATGGAATGAAGAGGCGGAACATAAAAAATGAGTCGATCAAGAAAACATTATGTGATAAAACCAAAGTACAATATCACCTACAAATGATAACTAAATTAGGTATGCATGCAACTCGAGCAATGTCAGCAGTTCAACTGATGAATGAAAATCAATATAATTGAATGTTACTGCAAGTTGTATGTTTTGGAATATTTGTCTCTGAAAATTAGTGATTTTGTTTAATGTACTTGACATATTGTCCCAATTGCATGAGGACATGTTACCAATAAGTGTAACAA
>CBVK0100758553.1:0-10099 GCA_900067695.1 Picea abies
TGACACTTGTCATCATGAACCCTTGCCACTTGTCATGACCTAGTGATACCACATGTCGTCACTTGATGGCTGCCACTAGTCCAATTCAGATGCTTCCACTTGTCGTAATATGAAGCTTCCATGTGTCACATGCTAAAGAGGCCATGTGTCCTTTTGACCCTTTGACTTTTTGCTAGAGAAGACCAAACTTTCCAACTTCCATAAATTTCTCATATGACGTCTGTTTTTCGATCCGTTTATGCCACTGGAAATCTTGCAACAAGAAATTAAAGATCATGCCATTTTCTTGAGCATTTGAGAACTTTTATTTTTGAGCATTTCAAGATCCATTTTCGATCATTCCTCCCCACTAAGACCTTTTGGTCATCCAAAAGGGTATTAAACAGACATCAAGTGCAGGATAAGCCTCCCCACTTGTCCTTTGTCTTTAAAATATGTCTCGTGCACCTGTCACATCATAATCAATTGCATAATAACCATGAAAATTGAAAGCATATTGTTAGCCATTTGAACTCATTCACATCTTACTGAATTCACTACCATCCATGTAGAAAAAATTAGCAAGAATAACATCAAAAGTATGACTGAAACTAAACCAATATGTTTGACGCGATTGCATGACATTAACTTATCTTGAAGCAAAGTATGATTGAACTTACATTCTACAACCATCTTATGTTCATGCTTAAGATCAACTGCTTTACTTGGCACAATTATAGGTGTATTTTTTTC
The DNA here is from genome assembly GCA_900067695.1 of Picea abies. Lineage (NCBI taxonomy): Eukaryota > Viridiplantae > Streptophyta > Pinopsida > Pinales > Pinaceae > Picea > Picea abies. The sequence goes on from CBVK0100758553.1 coordinate 733, forward strand.
ACAAGCTTCCTTCTTTAATTGTTCCATTATTAGAAGAGATTGATTTTCTTTAATGTGATGAGCATGCATAACATATTCATTGCCTTTCTTAAATAAGTGATATTGATTATGTTCCTTGTAGAATATTGCTTTGCGATCATATAAATAAGGGATTCCCAAGACCATTCCACATGTTTCTAGTGGCACCATATCACATATTACTTCATCCACATACTTAGATGCAAATGCAAACTTTATGATACATTTATTTGTTATAGGAAATTTGTGATCTTTGCTTATCCAATTAAGTGAATAGGGTTTGTGATGCATCTGACTGTTTAATCCCAATTTCTCAACCACTTCTTCTGAAATTAATTTAGATTGATATCCACTATCTATCAATGTATCGATCTTATTATGTTTCATTATGACCCTTATATGAAACAAAACTTCTTGAATCAAACCATCACCAATTTTACTTATCAAACCAACTATTGTAATATTAGACTCATCAGCTGAATCTTATCCCAAGTCTGTTGGCCATGTTTCTATTGAAACATTTTGCCTACCTTTCCTTTCTTTTAACCACTTTGGTCTCTTCTATGGGTGAAATTTATAGAAATGTTCATCATCGTGCGCTTCTTTCTTGCAATGCTTGCAAGAGAGCTTCTCTTCCTTCACTGTCGGTGATTTTTCTTTCTTCCCATTCCCTTTTCCTTATTTCTTTGAATATGATTCCCCTGATACACCAAATCCAATTTTCCCTACTTCAATTTATGTTTCTTGAATAGAAACCTCATCAATATCAGTAGGTCCAAACATAAATATAATATTACGAATATAAGCAAGCAAACCTCCTATATACTTCATAAGAGTTTCTTATGTAGTCAATGGAACATCTAACATCAAATCCATCTCACAAAATTCATCTGTATATTCCTTCACCAATTGTCCTTTTCTTATATTAAGACATTTCCATTCAATTAAATCCTTTTCCTTATATCCCAATGGATAGAACTGTTTTCTAAGTGCGGAAATAAAATCATGCCATAATGGAAAAATATTACCAACTTGATGAGTTCCATGTTGCATCTTACTTTTCCACCATATGAGAGTTGTGCCTTTAAGATGAAGTGATTCCAATCTAATTTTGGTTTCCTCATCTTTGATTTGCTGCACATTAAAATATACCTCCATCTATCTAACCAAATTATCAAGTTTCTCTGCATTAACTTTGCCATCATACATAGGAAAAACAAATTTTACATCAAGTTTAAGTAATGGCATATCAAGATTATGTTTATGAGAATGTTTTCTTGAAGAAGTAGTGTTAGAAGTATAACTTGAACTTGAAGAAGAAGAAGATGCAGATGAAGGAGGTCAAGGGGGAGATTTTGGAGGGTCCTCTCCTTCTACACTTTTAGATTTATTTGAAGATTCCCCTTGAAATGGTCTCTTTCATTCCAAGTAATCATCGTAAAAAAAATTTACCATCTCCGAGATGGCAAAGAAATTTCTTTGAAACTCTCTTTCGTTTTGAGAAAGTTCTTCTTCCAATGCCATTTTATCACTTTGAAATGTCCTCTTTCTTGATTCAGTCTCAGTATCTCCTTCTACAAACTCTCCTTTACTACAAATTAGCTTTTCCCTAGTAATCATGCAAACTCAAACAACCAACTTCCAACCTCCTCTAATGCCACTTGATCCTAAATGATCTGTTAAATACTTTGGTTAATTTTATGAACGAGTTGATTTACCACTTAGGAATTAAGAGAAGAAGAAGATTTAATGAATGAATTTTGCAACAATCATAAAGAATGAAGAACATAAAATACACATAAGGAACAACAAACCATAATGCCAATATTGATACTAAACTTCGACACAAGTTTGGCTATGTCTCAGAGCCTTTGTCTTAGTGGGGGAGGATTTCTTATTAATCTTAAATGCTACAAAATTACATTAGAAGTATCTCGAATGGGTTAAAAAATGGTTTGGATGTGTTTTTCTCGACCTCAATAGTCCAACACAACTGATGGCACTGAAAAATGTTGAGCATAGATCCCAGAAATGGCCTCCAAATCTTGCTTTCTCAATGTCTTCCCTTCATAAAAATGGCTTGAACTTCACAAATTGGAATCAATTCTATTAATACGACCTCCCTGGACTTTCAAAAACACCTGGTTTATATATATTTTGAGTTGAGGGTATAAATCCAACTTCCCCCCAACTTTTTCGCCTCATATTGGGCTCATATCCCCTTAAGAGGGCCAAAAATTCTCAAAAATCACTAAAAATTAGCTAACAATCCACTAAAATAAGGTGAAAACCCAAAATTTGGCAAATAATCTTCTTAAGCCCCCAGTTAGTGTGCTCCCCCTGCTTCTATGGCCACATGAGGTCCATGTAGCCTAGTGCTATCCCTTTAGGGCTCTATGCCCAGGCACACCCCTGGTCACAATCCTGTCACGTGATCTAGCGCCCATGGGACACACCTCCCTTAGCTGGAAAAGGTGCTTAAGTTAAAATTTATGAAAAGTGGGTTATTTCTCTATAGTAATTCTCCCTTTGTGGCTAGCTCATTGTGCTTAGGTCATTTGTAGATGTAGTTCATGGGATCAAATCCCATGGATTCCAACAATATAAGTTTTATCTTTTTAAGGCCTCGACCATGGTGACATGTGGAACCCTTGGATTGGACCATGTGTCATCCCATGGTTGGCCAATATTTTTCCACATGGACTATGAAAACTTTGACACTTGTCATCATGAACCTTTGCCACTTGTCATGACCTAGTGATACTACATGTCATCACTTGATGGATACCACTTGTCGAATTCAGAGGCTGCCACTTATCGCAATATGAAGCTTCCACGTGTCACATGCTGAAGATGCCACGTGTCCCTTTGAATTTTTTCTAGCAAAGAAAATACTTTCCAAATTCCATAAACTTCTCATACGATGTCCGCTTTTCAATTGGTTTGCACCAACGAAAATCTTGCAACAAGCACTTCATGATCATGTCATTTTATTGAGAATTTGAGAACTTTGATATTTGAGCATTTTAGGATACATTTTGGATCACATAACACTATTGGAATCCTCAAGTCCCAGTTGTCTCGGCTTACATTACACACCTTCATTAGTGCATGCTCTAGGATCTTACTGAATGCTTCTTCTATTCCATTTTCTTGAGGATGATACAATGTGCTCTTTTGATGATGAATCTTAAAATCCTCTTTCAAAGTTGCAATCATCTTATTCAGAATATGGGTTCCTTGATCGCTCATAAGTATTATGGAGCATCCAAACCTTGTCACTACATTTTCAAACAAAAACCACATTGTTGTCTCTACACTACAATTATTGAATGGCTCTACTTCATCCCATCTATTCAAGTAATCTATCATAGTAATGATGTATTAGGCTCTTGACCTCTTTGTAGGTGGATTAGTCAGTCCAAAAAAATAAACGAACCATTTCTCAAAATCATATAATGTCACTTGCGGTACCAATGAAATCTCATCTCTCCTAGAAGGATTTACAAGTCTCTAACATACATCGCATGTACGACACAATTCTTTTGCATCCTTATGAAGGGTAGGCCAAGACAATCCCATGCACAAAATATTTTGAGCTATTGCGTTTCTTGTGTAGTGACCTCATGCAACCCCTTCATGTGCCTATGAAAATATCATATTTATTTCATGTTCTAATATGCATCATCATAGAATACCATTTGTGCCTAACTTGTACAAATTTCCTACTATAAGTTGATAGTCTGCTTCCTTCACTACTAATTGCTTCTTCTACACAATTGTAAACTCAAGTGGGGCTACTCGTGTGCTCAAGAACTGTACCATGTTTTTCAAATAATCATCAACCATATTTATTGCAAATTAATGTGTGTATGGTAAATTTTCATCCAAGTTTCCTGCATCTTCCCCTGATAGTATGCACGATAAGTGATCAAGTCCTAAATTAAATTTACCTGGTTTCAAAATTACCTCAAAGTCATATTCCTGAAATAATAATAGCCATCTGCATATTATCTCCCACAACACTGGATTATTAACTAGGTATCTCAACGTAGAATGGTCTGTGTACATTTTAAAGTGTGAACCCAACAAGTAATGTCTAAAATTTTGCAATGTGTACACCATTGCTAATCCTTCACGTTATGTAGTAGTATAGTTCTATTTTGTAGTTGAAAAATTCCTTCTTGCAAATGCAATGAGATGATCCATATATCCCTCTCTCAGTTGATCTAACACTGTGCCTAAAGATATAGATGACACATCCACATGGACATGAAACTCCTTCTTCCAATATGGAAATATCAAAATCAACACAATAACCAATTTTTGCTTCAAAGTATCTAAATATTTCTAACATTCCTCATTCCATTGAAACATGTTCTCCTTCTTTAGTAATTTTTGCATATCCTCTAATGAACTTCTTGTAGTACCCTATATGAACCAACATTTCTCATAACTGTCACATTGAATTAGAAAGTGGTAAATCAACAATTACAACAATCTTTGTGATATCCACCGACAATCTTTGCTTACACACTACATGGCCCAGTAAGATACCAAACGATGCATAGAAAATGCACTTATTCAGAATAAAATATATCTAAAACTTCCTACACCTATCCAACATCAAGCGAAAAATCTCAATATGATCTTTCAATGATAAACACCTTCCAATCATCTAAATATACTTATAATAGCTTATGGATGAATTCTTTAATTGTTGCTACAACCACTCTAGAGAATACAATTGGTGCATTATTCAATCCAAAAGGTATCACTATGTACTGGTAAAATCCCCATTTTTTCACAAATGTAGTCTTATATATATGTTCTTGCACAATCTTAATCTAATGATACCCTAAAAATCCATCAGTGAATGAATAAGCATCATGTCCTTCTACATTCTACAACACTTCATTTGTAAATAGAGTCAGAAACAAATCATGTAAGGAAGCATCATTTAATTTCCTCAGATCTACACAATTTCTATTCCCTCCTGTTTTCTTATCCCAAACCACCATTGGAATAATACACTCTGATTCTGTGACAATTTCAATAATCCATGCTTCCACAACCTATCAATCTCTTCTTGTACACCAAATTCAAACTATATGGTCTCTGCTTCACTAGTTTAACATCTTGCTTCAAAGGAATCTTCATCTCTCCTAACTCCCTAGTAATCCCTTTCCTCTCTAAAAAAGTAGTTGGAAACATGCCTTGATATTCATGTAGTGAGTCAGATATCTTGCCAATTGTTTCATCATTCCAATAGTCTCCCATGTTCACAAATTTGGGATTATCTTCTATACCGATATTTACTTTGCACATTCTCAATGATTTTGCATACACAAAATATTCAAGTTGTGGTGCTTCTATTGCGTGCTCTCCTTCAATTTCTAGTATTTGCACATTTATGGGATCTTCGTCATCCTCTTGGTCTTCTTCAACAACATTATAATAGTGAAAAAATTCTTCAATTATCACAGAAGATATATGTGCGCTACATACAGATACTAGTTCTATCGAGTCTTCTAATGTAGAATATTTTTCTTGATAACTTACAAAGTTGAGTCAATTAAAGGAGCATCATATTCAAAACTAAAAGTTACCTTGAAATTCTGAGTTAATTATTCCCAATATGTAGTTTCTTTTCACACTTCTAGATCCAAGTACTATTTCTTAGGGATTGTGTCCAAGGTGTATACAAACACCTGTGTCCATTCTTTCCTAGGTACTTTACTCCATGTCACAATGCACTATGTAACATGCTCCATTGGAAAACTCAATCATGCATACTTATGCATAGTATCTTCATTCTCTATCCCAAAGCTAACATGCAATAACCTTCTACACTATTGTTAGTCTCTTATTCCATCCTTATGCGCGACCCACCATATTGCTAGGGTCACTTTTAACACAATGTCTAAAGCTAGTAATCTCTACTAATTTGATATTTCCAATTCAAATTCTCTTATAAAGGAAGCTACATCGGTTAGTATGTCATACCTTTGAGGATCACATACCTCAGTTCCAATCCATCACAATGTGCGGGTAATATGAGCACATTTCCTTGTAGACACTTAACATAATCTCTGTTGCCAATTATCCAAATCTTCTTTTGAATATGAAAGACATGACCTAATACTTATCCAACGAATTACACCATTAGCTGTAGGATTCACATGATATTCCATCAGTGCAATCATATTATACGTATTTTCAAGATCTTTTCCCTTTACTGTTTCTACATATCTTCTTCCTTCAGTAGGATCCAACGATGCAGTAACCTTCAAGTATTCTACTTAAAATATCATCTACCTCTTCTTTAGATCAATGATACTCTAGTTATCAAACTCCCAATCAAGTCCAATAAGTGTTGGGTAAGGGATTCTACCATCAACTATCTCGATCACTTCAAAATCGGCCAAGTTGCACACTCCATCAATATTAACACGTATTCGTGTCAGTCGTCAAATTGGAAAAATATTATGTTGGTTTGATAACCTCAACTGAATGGGTGACCAGATCAACTTCGACTTAACCATTGTTTCCCAGGTCTTCTTCAGGATGGAATTCACATTGGAATCTAGATCCAAAATAATATTATCCATTTTGTAGTTTCCTATATGTGCATTTAGTCAAAACTCCTTATTCGTTCTCTTCTTGCGGTGCACCTAATTAACTACTTGGTGTGCAATAGGTATCTCTTTTTCTTTGGTGCAATGGTCGATAATTCCATGCAACATACTCAAAGAAGACTCATCCTTCATTATCTCTAAATAACTTTTTAGAGAACTTTTCAAAGATCTTAGCTTCTCAAATTTCCTTTCTGAATAGTCATAGATTGGTGGAATATCATATACTAGTGGTCTGTCATACAAATGTGGCATAGTTAAATTCGATTTTATCCATTTTTCTCCTATTGCTTCCTTCCTTGCTTGCATATACAAATCTTTCACCATTCTAGGTTCAAACAACATAAGATGTTATGCTACTTTCTTAACCCACTGGTGGATTCTATTTCCTTGATCCATCACATCAACTCCAATTTTGGTTCCTTTGCGTGTAACTGTTGCTATCTTGGGTACATTCGGGTTCCTCTTTTATTACAAATTTGGGAAACATTTGTTGGCACGTAGAGGGAAGACCCAAGTTTCAACATTAAATAACCAACAAAACCCTAAATATACCATCCCTTTCAGCACCACTCACAAGAAGGTGAAGTCTTACCCAATGTACCTAGGAGGAATGCATGAACCAGGTTTCCGAAGTCATGGGGGAATAAGAGACATTCATAATATTCATCATACTTAACATTCATTCCTTGTACCATTAATCATGTGTGTAGAACCATCATATAACTTATTTATATTAATCATTCATCCACTAAGTGATCCGTAAACATAAAAGAAAAGAAACGCATCACAACACAACATACATCACAACACATAGATTTAATGTGGTTCACCCAAAACTAGGCTATGTCCACAACGACTGGATTATTATATTATTAATTCATATTCAATCCTTACAATAGGTGCGTACTGCACTCACATAAGATACATCATTTCTACCCAAAATTCCCTAGCCTTTCGTGCATATAGTGCACACTTACCTCATTCTTCCTTACTCCTCACACCTATTACTTGATTTCATCTCCAAAAGTTAAACAAATACCTTCTACCCAAAACTCATACATATTTATACATTGATACTAGGGCTTATCCCATTCCAAAATGGACCAAAAGGTCTAAATAATTCTAACTAATTTTCGTCTTCTACGCACGATGACTCCTGAAAATGTGCTAACTCTCTTCCTTTCCCTTGCATGGACTACTTCTTAGCCAAGTTGTCATGCATTTTTCTCATGTGCGATTCCCAAATCTTGTCCCAAAATGACCTGATCCAACACATAGGTTACTGGGAACAAAAAAGGTGAAATGACAAATGACTATAGAATAAATATGGCAAGGGAAAGAATAAGGTTGCTACTTGGCTTACCATGATGGAAATATTCCAATCCTTTACTTTCTTGCTGAGATATTTTTTGTAGGTGGTTTTTTCTATGTTAAAGGTGGCATAACCATTGTAACCTCTTTGTGTTGATCTATCTCAGTGATATTAACCATTCTTTAATGTACTCCCTCATAAGAGAAACAACTATTTCATGCTTGGTTTTTGTCTCAAATAATTCATTCTCCATTTCTCTTAATTCAACACTTGGTGCAAATTGTACTCGATATCATCATTCTTGTTAATGTATTGAGCCAACCACCTTTCAAATTCATCTTTGGAGAATTATATTGACTCAATAAAATCACTTTCCCATGCAACTTTTAATGCTTCAAGTTGATCCACTAGTTTCTCTTTAGACATAAGTATTGTGTCCATTGATAAATTTGGGTCGTTGAGTTATTTTGTAAGATCCATGAGTTTTAGTAAAGTTCATCTCCTTTAATTTTCCCATCATCCAACTCATTCAACATTTCTCCTAAAATTTTAATTCTTTTCAACCAACAGGCATTGATTTTGTTCATTTAGATACTAGAGGGAATGATCTGTTCTCTTATGTGGGTGTCACTTAAACTTGAAACTTTTTCCACAAATGTTCCCACAACCTCCTTGTATCACTTAAACTTGAAACTTTTTCCACAAATGTTCCCACAACCTCCTTGTAAAAAAATTATTTTCTAAATCCTTTTGGAGACACTCTTTAAAATTCATAATCCTTGTTGAAAAATGGTTGAGTTCTGTTCTAGCTCCCACATTTCATGGATTAATTTTATTCCTTTTTGAATTCCGTCTCCAACATATTTTCTCACTACCAACAAAAAACTATATGAACATTTCGACCTACTATTTCTTTCTACGATGTCCTCTATGGTAAGTTTTGGTTGAATTGTGATTAATGGATCAACAAAAAATGGTTTTAGAATCAAGGTTGTCTCTAATTCCTTTTTTTTCTTTTAAAATTATTTTTTATTTTTCAATATTACATACAGTTTCTTTCAATGCTTCTTTGGTTGCCTCATGAAACCATTCAATTTTTGAAGGTAAAACCCCATTGAAATAAATTTCTGATTTCATTTTTTAGACACTTTCTTATTTTTCATGTTGACTTTATTTACTAACAATTTTTTGGAATTCCTATTGTAGGCCAACTGGTAAAGTGTTACAGATTCTTCTTCAAATATTTATGGTTCTTGGGTAAATAAAGATTCAAAAATTTCCTAAGTTCCTAGTATTCATGTTATGACAAGTTTTGTTCTTTGATATCCATTGCTCGATGAATTTCTTAAATTTCAGGAATTTCTAGTCCCATTCTCTCTCTCTCTCTCTTGTTGGATTA
>CBVK0100758563.1:0-11364 GCA_900067695.1 Picea abies
AATATTTTATTAATATTTCCAAAAAGTGTAATTATGGATATTTATTTATCCTAAGTTCCTAAGGGATGGGAATGAGTCACCAAGTGGCCAAAGCTAGTTTTGAAGGTGACAAGTATCCAGTTTAAGGAATGCAATATATATTGTTGGATTAAGTGTGTTTCAGGAAGGAGAACTCATTCTTGGGGGGGAAGCCATTCATTTATCATGTGTAGAAGGGGTCGGACCATCTGAAAAAGTATGACTATTACCTTATCTATAGAGAAACGTTTGTATAGGGGTTTCTATACTATAACCAGAGTATCTTTGTTGTTGAAGAGGTGGGTTTTCAGGCTTGTGAGCATTCTCTCTAAGTGAGATATTTGTTGTTGAAGAGGTGGGTTGTCAGGTCCGTGAGCATTCTCTCCAGGTGAGAGTTTTGTTGGTAATTTTTCCTTGGTGCATTGGGCATTGGTTGTAGGGCTCATAGAATTGGTGCGTTGGGAATTAGTTTCTGGAACCTTGGAAGGTAAGTGGGGAAGCCTAGGGACTGTTGAGCAGAGAAGGGGCACACTTCCTTGGGTGTTAAAGGCATGTGGGGAATGAGAGATCGTAGACCTTTTTTTGTGGCAAGCACCTTGTACTGAATAATTTTGTTTATTATCAGATCTTATCCTGGCATTAGGAACCCTTTTTCCTTGGTGGAGTTAAGCCCCAGCTCGGGGGTGACATGCTGTTGAAAGTATATGAGAAACATAGTCTATGGCTGGGAGGAAAGTCTAAGTTATGGGCGCAGTTGGTGTCTTTTAATAAAAAGACAAGCGTCTTTATGTGCTTGTCTCATTTACTGTGTGCTTAATTATCTATTTTTAATATGGGATTAATTCTTGTATGATTTTGCATATAAGTAATTGTTGTTATTATCTATAATGATGTTTGCACATGTAAGTGTGGTGATGATATTCAATATTTATAGTCGTGCATGAGTATGACAGTTGCTATTAGTTTTTCTTGTTAAATTAACCTTATGATAATGGTCATGAGTCTCCGAGACGAAGTTAGAATGGTCATGTGCACAGGGAAATACTATGTGTGCATAGGAAGATGGATCTGCTTGTGCGCACAGGGAAGCATTCTGTGCGCACAAGGAAAATATAATTGGCGTGTGACACCATAATGGTTGTGCACATAGTAGAGATAACATGTTCGGAGTGGATTAAGTGCACAATAATGTTGTGTGCTCAATATGTTTGTGTGCGCAATTGTATTTTGTTACTTCCGTTGTTATACATTGTGTAATAAGAGGAAAGTTGGAGTGGCTCGACCTACCTTGGGGTCAAGAACATTAATTCAAGTAATTTTGTGCAAACCAATGTTATAGAGTAAAATCTGCGCACTAAATTTGGAGTAGCATTTCTTAGTAGTAAGTTGGGTAATGTTACAGTTGGTAATAGAGAAGTTTAGTAATGAGGTTGTTACATTACGGTATCATAGTAGTTTGGTAACGAGGTTGTTACATTATGGTATCTGAGCATATTGGTAATGAGGATGTTACACAAGTGGAAAAGAAAGATCAATAGGATGATGTAGTAGGGAAGGAGGATTAGAATTGTTGTGGAAAAGTTTCCCCTATGGACAAGTGAAACCCCCCTTGGATCAAGACTGTGGAAAAGTTTCCCCTATGGACAAGTGAAACCCCCCTTGGATCAAGACTCCTTTGATCCAAGACAAAAGGTAACAAATGGTTCCCTAATTTACCCTTAAACCTATTCTATATGCCCACATACAAAACAACAAGAGACGATGAGAGAATGAGATAGATAACCTACCTCTATTATGTCAGTTAGCCTTGTTGCTCCAACCCTTGATCTTGATGTCCAATATATTGTTGCAAGAGAAATCCTGCAAAGAAAAAAGAAAAACTTCCTTCTTTCACAATATATTGTTAAGAAAAATAGTTTCATCTATGTCAAACTAGGAAAAAATATACATGCATACAATGAACAACATAAGCATGAGGAAAATAGGCCAAGTTATATTATATGGAAAGAAATAAGTAATGAAGCATTTACAACCTTGATTTTGATGTTGCAACAACTCTTCCAAGATCTCCTTTCCAACCCTTTGAATGTCACAAGGTCATAAGTATGGTTCTCTGAAGTTCCCTTCCTTCCCTTTTCACCCAAGAATGACCTTCATTATATAGGAGTTGAGGCATAACAACCATAGGATAATTTGAGGAGAGGATAGGATCAAATGCGTATTTGGTTGAACATATAATATTGACCTTTACTTGGATAGAGGGTAGCTCAAACCAACCCCTAACCAACTGAAAATTCCCAGAAACAACCACTCAAAATGAGGTATGATGGTTGTAACCACTTCATCACTCCCCTATAACTGATCACAGGATGATAATATCACTCCCATAAAAATAAGCAAGGAGAGATGACAAGGGTTCATCCTCCTCTTCATATGGGCATGGGAGGGATAATACTCAAAAAGGTCAAAATATCAAGGTGAAATATAGTATTTTGACCTCCAAATGATAGGTTTCCCCTCCAAAATGTTTAGGGATTATGAAAACTATTCCCACATGGTGATAAAATTATGATACTTAAGTGCGACACTTGGTAGTGTGACAAATAGATGTATAACATAAAGGTATATTTGGAATCCCTTAAAGGGAAATGAGTTTGTGTATTTGAATAACAATTTACATACATAAGTGATCCAAATAATTTTCGGCATGAAATGAGAGTGGAGATATAACATAGAAATATACAAAGATATTGAAAGAGTGACAATAATATAACATAGATATATCATAAATATAACAGGAGGCATAAATACACAGTAATACATGATTTCTATTAATAAGCAAAAAAGTGCAATCGATTTCCTCTTATGAACATAACTTTAGATATATCGATATGTTTGTGCCTTCTCTGAGCATAGAAAATTATTTCTATAGTGCAATACCTATGAAAATAAAATAGGCTTATAGACTAAGATTGCACAATACCCCTAGGAGGAATCAACAACATGTCCTGAGATAGGCATGGAAATGTCTCAGTGCCTGAGAGAGGCCTCTATGGGGTTCAGAGTGTCTTAACTCTTTCGTGGAATCCCTTGTCCTCATATAGGCATCTCGCAAGACGTGAATCTCCACCCAAAGTGGTGAAGTGGGAATTCCTTAGTAGTTTTCTGGAGAAAGGTGAGAGATCTTAAAGGCATGGTAAGACCTTAGAAAATACTTAGAAGAATATATTGAATGGATAAGTCCAAATCTAAAATGATAATATGTATAAAACCCAAGTTTTGAGCCTAAAGGAATCACAACCGTTGGATCAACATAGAAAATAGATCCTATTCATTTATCGCAAGGTATCGTTCAAAGTAAGTTGCAGTCCCGAAGGAAATGCACTCTTAAGGAGGGAATCCAAGGAAATATATGGATTGTTGAGTGAGACTTGAACAATATCTAATCTTATTCGTTTATCATGGGGTGTCATTCGAAGTAAATCATGGAGATGAGATTTGACAAGGAGGCTCCGAGGGAAGATCTAGACCATCGATCGGAGCCAAGGTTAGATTCAATCATATCCATCGATCCGTCGTAAGGGCCTAACATCTTCCTTGGTGAGTAGTGAAAATGGGATGACGTCACCCAAACCAACATGGTTGGGGCATGTTTCAACATCTGGAAGATTGAAATAGATACTCTGTGATGACATGTAGACCCATCTCAACCCATGTGTAATGACGAGGGTGGTGCCATGTGTCAATTAAATATTATGTCACATGTCACATAGTTTTGGCCCTTTTGACTAGAGTTATTTGGGTATGAATATTCCATGTGTTGTACTAGGCGATTGATACATGTGGAAATAGATTACTAAGTGGTAGGTACATAGTGGCCTCGGATGCTTGGTGGTGAACATCATCTGACTCTGATGGTTAGAGTCTCTCTAGAGGAAAAAGTAGAAATAATTCGATAGGAGAGCTCCGAGAGCCAATCTGAATCGTTTATTTTCCATGAAAGGAGGAACTCCAAGAGGATATTTGGGTCATTGATCTGTCATGATCGAAGGAAATCCAAAAGGAAATATAAACCATTGATTTCTTACCAAAGGGATTAAGAGGGTGGTGTGGATGGTGCCATGTGTCAAGCAAGGGTTGTGCCATGTGTCAGTATGACTTAGGACTTATAGGTGAGAATTCGTGGGAAGGAAAATGGCACATGATAGGTAGCAAGGCTGCCATGTGTCCAACATATATTTTACTACGTGAAAAAGGGACTCAGGGTCCTTGAGATAAAACCTCGTGATGAGTTATGTATGCCACATGTCTCCCCAGGTGGTAGGCAGTGATAGGACCATGTGTTAGGACAACTGGGAAACTATTGCATCCTTATGGGTGACACGTGTCACTAGTGAAATGGTCAATGAAACAGGAGTGGTCCCCAGAGGATCCAAAATAATTTATAGCGTAGACCATGAGCTAGCGGATTATATTTGGACATGGTTATATCTTGGTCATTCATCGAAGTTTGAAGGGTTCGCAAGTTTGTATGTTGACCAAAATTTATGAGATGATATAAGCATCGACAACACAATTGTTATGGGATTTTTTTTCACGGGGATCTCACTGAATATTCAATAAGATATCCCTAGGATTGGCCTAGAAACCCTAGATAGGAGTGGGATATATTTCTTATGGTTCTCCTAGAAACAAGCACTAATATCACACACAAGGAATTGGGAGAATGGAATAACTTTTCTTGAAGGCTGTCCTTAGTGTATTCCTTGATGCTAAAGTCCTGAAGTTCTAGCTCCAGCTTCTACAACCTACTTCCTACACACAAAATACAAAACAATACCATTCTACTTTGTCTTCCTAGTGTTAGAATCCTAGATCTAGCTTGGATCTAACCTGATCTATAATAATATAAACCAGATCTGAATATTTATTCATAAAAGAAAAACATTCATGAGGGAAAGCCAAATTATCTATTAATAAATTATAAAGAATACATCTCAATTCATACCTCAACTTGATGAAGATGCATCCTCCTTTAGTCTCCTTTCTCCTTGCCTCTCCTAGTAGCTCCTTGGCCAAGATAGGCTCACTAACTATTGGTTGTGTTGATGGACACATCTGTAGTTGAGAAACATAAAATTACCATTCAATTCTTCCTCTTTTATTTCCCAATGGTTTCCTTTGTTATATAACTCTTGGAGGAGGCTTGGGAGAGGCTTCTAGATATTTTAGAGGCCACTAGAGACTCAAATGATGTGAGTTCCTAGGCCTTTTCCATGAATATCCAACTCATACATCACCTATCACCTTGTAACTCCTTAATTATAGAAGTTGGATAGTGCCTCTCTTGTTGAGCCACTAGTGTCCAACAAGGGCCTCTCTTGATGAGTCGCTAGTGTCTAGCAAGGGCCTCACTTGTTTCCTACTAGGTGTCACATGAGGGCATCCAAAAACTATCTGAAAGGGGTCAAACCTCAAGAAAATATTGTATTAGGGAATCTATCCTCTGATGGATTCCTATCTATCATATAGGGTGGAGGTTAAGGCTATAACAAATGCCCCCTAATGTGTGAGGTCAGAAAAGGAGTGGAAGAACGAAATACATTATAATAATGTTAATGTGATGTAGCGAAAGGAGAGAGAAGAGGAGGCTTGGAAGCCAAATAAGTCTTGCAATCAAAAACCAAGGATGAGTATAAATAAACAAATCCCCTAGGTATACATACTCATAGTCCAAATGAGTATGGTTTCTAAAAAATGCATTCTATATCCATGAAATGAAATGCTAGACCATGGCCACAAAAGAATACACAGTGGATCCATGTCAATGAAATGCTAGACCATGGCCACAAAAGAATACACAGTGGATCCATGTCATCAATAAGATCATAGCCACGAGACAATACAATGTGGATATACGTCATGAAATTAATCATAACCACCAACAAATACAATGTGGATCTATTTTAGGAACATAATCATATCCACCAACAAATATAATGTGGATCTATGACATAACATATAGATGTCAGGAAGACAACAAGAATTGAGGAGAGTTCCCTTGAGGTTTTCATATACAAGTGATATACTCCATTTCGGCTTGGGAGGGGATGATGTAAAGGAATGATATGGCCCCAAACCAAAGGTCTTCATCCCAAACCCTGATGGTACGAATCTACATCATGTGAACATATGAGTTGATGTCAAGAATGGTAGAAACCGTATGATTACCGATCATTGACGTATACCTTTAACAGATGCAAGGAGATACAATGATCATGAAGATGGACCCCAAGGTACCTAGTACAATATAGTGAGTGTGAATAGAGGATATGATGTCAAACACTCATATAATCAATCAATCACGAGTCAATTATGAAAACCCATTGTCGATCATGAGGAGACTACCACTGCGGACTACAAGATCCAATGTACTAGATGGTTTCTATATCCCCCTCCTAGATAATTTGCTGAAGTTGATAGGTAAAGATCTGTTGAAGGAGGTTCTTGATGTATCCCCCATCAATCGACATGAAACATACACCGAGAGATTATGTGAAGAGAGAGTATCACAAAGTACAATTAACATAGGGATGGTTAGCTTGGAAAGGAAACAAAACAACATATGGTCAAATTAGGCTTAAACTTCCCTTGAACATATAGCATGAAAAAATAGTGACTTGGAAGTAAGACACAACAACTGGATGAATATAGTGCAACAACACAGGAGGCATTGAAGCACTCTCCATGATGACTAGAAGAGTAACCAGCTAGAGGAGCATCTCTGACTCATATTACTGGGATAGAGGTTTCATGTTCAAGGGAGACTCGACTGACACTGTCATTTTGAGAATAGACCAATGGTGAAAAATCCCCACTCTTTATTTATTTTTAATTTATTTTTGTATTTTTCATCTCCTTCATGGTTTAATGAACATGAAATAATGACATGAGTATGCTCGATCTATTTCATGGTTTAACGAGCACGAAACAATGATGCAAGTAAGCTCGATACCTTTTTCATATCCTTTTATGAGTCCAAAAAAGAGATAAAAGTATACTCGAAGGGAGAGAATGAGTGGTGTAACAACATGCTCTTATGTTCCAAGTTCATGGAACCAACCTAAGAAATGAGAAATGAAAATGGTACTGGAAAGTGAGATCCACTCTTAGAAACTTGTTCTCTTCTTGGGTAGGTGAATGTAAAATGGAGGCCAAACCAGCAAGAGGAAGATGGTCAAGGCTACTGCATAGCGGTAAGAGGGATATGGGAAAACAATAGTGCAGTGGTGGGAGGCACAACGCGAGCAACAAATGCATAGGAGACCATTAAGAAACATAAAAAAAAAATTGGGAACCCCCATGGGATATAGCCAAAATATCGACTAAGAGAGGAGAATGAGGCTCAATATTCAATTCACGGTGGGGCTAAAGGAGGGATCCCAAAACTACGATAAAATGTAGCATGGGCACCAAATGAAAATATAGGGGCTAACTAGGGTGCCCATGAAGGGTAGGCACTACTGCCCAATTACGACATGCAAAAGGAGTGGCTAAGGTCACAATCGAATGGGTTCAAACCTAAGGCATACCACTGGCAATATGGATGGTTAATAATGCAAAGAATAAAATGCAATGAAAAACCTAACCATATATGTTAGTTTAGAAATATATATACCTCAAGTGTAGTGGATGTCACCATCTTCGTAAAAGAAAAAAAATCCCCGTAATCATGTCAACACATGCAAACTAGATTGCGGGGTCAAAATGCATAGTGAAATCTCAAAAAAGAAATTATTTTTGGATTTTTTGGATATGATAAAAGCACTCACACCACAAACCTATGTAAAAGTGACTACAGATTTTGATACTTCACGCTAAGTAGATCCCATTGCTAGGCTTAGGCCAAGGATATTTTTCATAATTGATGAACTCATGAGCCATGGTTGGCATCATATGGCTTACCATGTCAAGGCCATGCCACATGAATGAATTTATGCATACGAAGATACTCAGTGGGAGTGGTTTTGTGAGCTATGAAAACTCCTTGATGGGACCCATAAAGACTTGAAGTAGGTATGAACCAAAAATATTTGGAGAAAGGGAGTGCAGAGAACTGGGTGGAAAGTTATGAAAAAGATGACCAAGGTGGAAAATGGTCAAGACTAGGGGCTTCACCAGATGCCCCAACAAGTACCCCCAGTCTCAGGTAAAGAATCATCATGCTAACTCTCATATATTTCGAACTAAGGAGGATGGATGCTCAATGATGTTCATATTCCCTGGTCTTTTCTATGGAAGCCATGACTTCCAAGATGGACTTTTCTAAAGGCAATGCAAAATTTAGTATGTCATGTGAACTTGGAGAGCCAACAACTTGTACAAGTGGAGTAGGATGATCACACTCCATATGAGGGTGGAGGTGTTGACCAATATCAACTAATGTTGATAGGATTACCAGATAAACAATCTCTACCAGGGTAAGAAGTATGGATGATCCATATGAATCAACATCCTTGGGACGGGGTACCACCCAAGGGTCAGAAGACCTTAAAGATCCACTGGTAGATGAGGAGATCATGTTGATAGGAGAAATGTTGGAAAATGGAGACGATGTGGGAAGGGGAAATATTCCTATCAGTGAAGGATCTTTGAACATCCCTGCACCAATAGGAACAAAATACTGCATGGTATCACCGAAAAAGGGTACATTTGACCCTACATTGGATCCAAGGTATAGGGTACAAAATGCAAGTTGATCAATGGTAACAATTTTCCCTTAGTGAGGGAATCATAGGACCCTAAAAACTAATGAGACAAGTGTATTCAACCCATAGAACCAATTAAGCCCAAGTAACAGATTGTACTCAAGAGGTGCTTCGACGACCTCTCCCACCACATAGACACTCTTTCCACCTAACGTGATGGCTAAGGTAGTGGTTATGCCATGATTTTGGAACATATGTCCGTAGAAGGCTTTCATAAGTGTGGCAGATGTATCAAACTTAGGAGAGCCAAGGTATTTCCAACAAGAAATAAACATCAGGCAAGTCGAGGCTCCATCAATGATTGTTTAGAATATGTTTTTACCCATCGTTCGCGCTTCAATTTGGAAGGATACTTGATGGGAGAGCATATGAGTAACCTGATTTCTCTCAAAGGTGATGAGGCTTGATTCTGAGGGATCAACCCCACCTATAGCCGAGAGAAAGTCTTTCCATTGTGTGGGGTAGTTATGGAGAACTTCAAGTACTGACATGGCACAAAGTGCCTGAGATAAGTATTCCACAATAATATAGTTGTGGGTTCCCTGTGTGTTGGGATTATGCATCGTACGCCGAAGAACATCCTTTTGGGGGTGAAGAGGTGCATCAAGAAATGACTTCTCTATCTAGAGAGGGCCACCGGGATGGAATGAAGATGTTTCTTCTCATTCATCATTCAAATTTTTGGGAATGTCATAATTTTTAGCTCATGTCTGCAAATTGACTGTGTGGTCACACATGAAAATATAAGCATTTTATGGAGACCCCTCATGGTGAGGGGTACCTATGATTCCCCCTAGTGGAAGGGAAGGATATATGGAAACCATGTTTTGAGATTGAGGGGGGAAAGAATGAGTTAAGATAATATTCTACTGAGGAGCCTACCATTGTGCCAAAAATTTGTGGACCTCATCCTTCCTGGGGAACTGGTGAGTAGGGTGGTCTTCCCCAAAAATGGTGGAGAGAAAACAACTCTTCTTCTTTTCCTTGGTGCCCCCTCCTGGGAATTTTTGGTAGAGGCAGTCCCTTTCTCATTAGTGGAATTTTTCTTCTTGTTAATATTTTTATTGCCTCTAGGTTGTTGAGGATTCTTCGATTGCATGGACTACATCAAATTTACCTCAGAGGTTTTAGGAGGGACCACAATAGTTTGAGAATTAGTCCCAACAGCTGACAAGTGTGACTTAATGGACATTTGACCCATCTAATCAGCTAACTGGTTAACAGATGCATGTGAAACAAAACCAACCACACCATCGACATGGGGTCATGGGTTGGGTTGACATGGATCATTTAACGGGAGAGGATCATTTGTGATGATGTTGTATAGAGTACCCGACTGAGAATAAATCAAGTCCAAATGTTGGGCATATAAAATGGCTTGCTCCTCGGTGGTCGCCTCGGTCATATCTACATCCCTGGAAATGGATGGTAAGAGGGATTGGGTGAACCACTCCATAAGGATATTTTCTAGAATCTGATTATTAATCATCCTACACCTTGGACGCTACTCATGTATATGATCGGAGATGAGAGTGGAATTATTTTGATGCAACAATGTCAAGAGCTTCATTCCTATCTCATACCGAATACACAATTGGCAGTGTGTTAAAAACACCATTTACAGGTCGTTGAAGCTTCTAAAAGAACCACCTTTCCATTCAATGTACCATTTGGTTGCAACTCCAGTTAGAGATCTCTGGAAAAGACTCAACCTTACACTATCATCCATTAGCGAATTGGATGAACACCACAAGTGGTAAGTCATGATGTGTGTAGAGGGGTCCTCTCCTGAATTTATGTCAAAAATAGGAATGTCTAATGGTAGATTGGATCTAATATTCAGCGATGAGGGTTCATGGGTTATAGGGTCATTCATTAACCATGGAAAATTTGGTAAATCGAGTGTTGAGAGGAAAGTCAATGATGCAAATAAAGACTAGGAGGGAGGTGAAGTCTTTGTTATCCCAGATGGACCTTGAATTCCCCCTATGTTGGTACTACTGGAGGATTGGGGAGCTCCTAAAGAGTGATTTCCTACTAGGATGGTGGAACCTTTAGGACCATGACTGCTCCCAAAACCAAAAATTCCCCCAAGTGGGTTTCCCCTAGGGGGAAACGTGGACCCTCAAGGGATGTTCCCAAAGTTAGTCTCGGGGAAGAAACCCCTAGGATCGGATGTGGATACAAAATGAAAGCCTCCCCATGATGAAAAATTTCCCCCAAGGGATGTGACCCCAGGGAAAGCGGTGTTGACCCAAGGAAATTTAAAACCTCCAGATGTACTACTACCCCCAATATGACTAGGGACAACCTGAAAACCACTAGGAATACTCCATCAAAATGGTACACTTGCATCTGATGATCTTGGGCCGCTCATTGGATTGGAAGAGGTGGGCAGAGCTCCACTTCCCATGTTGAAACCAAAGCTTGATCCCCCACTAGAAAATAATTTGGAAGTGGGAATTGAAGGGATGGGTGTCGAGACATTAGGTATACTAAAGGATGGAATTGAAAACACAACTAGTGTCCCCCAAATGGAGGAACTGAAAAAAGAAGAAGGTGTGGATGGGGTAGGGCT
>CBVK0100758591.1:0-22533 GCA_900067695.1 Picea abies
GGCATACGAGATCGGTCTCGGCATTCCTGCTGAACCGCTCTTCCGATCTCACCTGTCCATGATGACTTTGCATGCCCATTCTTTGGTCTTGCAAGCGATCCGAAAAAGTTTGTTCCTTTGGACCGAACTCTCCACCTCCTTCTTTGGTGTTAAGAGAAATTTTCGCATCATCAGTGATCTTCCGCCTTCAGCATCTTCTACCTCAACATTCCGCCTTTGTACTTCGACAATGTGAGTCTCACTACCTTTTTTCTTTTTGTTTGGACACTCAAAATATTTATGTACGACCTTTCCACATGTGAAGCATTTCACCACTCCACCTCTTTCTATTCCTCTACCTCTGGAACAAGGAAAAATGTTTCCATCAGCATACTAACCTCTCTGTTCGGTATGATGCCCTCTCTATGAGATTCCACCTCTCTCAGTTTGAGTTTGAGGTTTCTTCCACTCTTCCTTGGGTTTATGATTTCTATCCTGGGCAACTGATTTTCCTCTGGCTTGACTTCTACCTCGGCCTCTTTGACATTGTTTTCGGCTCAGCTTCTCTTCAGCTTTCAAAGCCATCTGATAAGTGTCTTCCACTGTTTGAATGGTCATCATTCTCATCTCATCCTGAATGTCGTATCATAGACCATTCATATATCTAGCAACTTTTTCATCATCACTTTCGCGATGACCTGCCCTGATGTTCAGCCTGTAGAATTCTTCAATGTATTCCTTCACTGACATCAATTTCTGTCTCAAATTCTGTATTCTTCGAAACAGAGTAATTTGGTAATCCCTGGGAATAAATTTCGCCTTCATCTTTGCGATCATCCTATCTGAACTCTTGATTTTCTTCTTGCCCTTGCAACGTCTATCAACTTATAGCTCACCCCACCACAATGTTTCATGTCCTTTCAATATTGTGATAGCATGTTTGACCTTTTTTTCCTCCTCGACATCTTCATAGTCAAAATATGTGTCTAGATCTCTAACCCAGTCTAGAAGATCTTCAGCATCCAGGTTTCCTTCATATACTGGAATATCCATTTTTACTCTAGCACTCATTCATGCAACAACCCTAATCAGACGTTCATTTGATACAACTTCTTCTCCTTCATGTCCAGCTTCATTTTCACTTTCAGAATCACTAACATCTCCAACACCGACTGTGCGCCTCTATGTTGTCTCCACATCCTCGAGTCTAGTGTGTATGTCATGCATCTCTCTTTCCATGTCTAGATTTGGCACCCGCCTAGCCCTTCCTCTTGGCATTTCCCTTTCCTCTTACGGATCGAGTGTTTGCCTGTCTCTTCTTCTCAGTGGCATGGCCGAGATTTCTTTCTCCCTTCCCCTATCTAAAGTATACAAACATAGTCAAGCTATGATACCACACTGACGCAAACCTATTGGCCCTCGGACTAAGATCCACTCACAGGATCGTTCTTTAACCCATTCAAGTTGGATTGGCTCTTTCGGATTCCCTGCTGGAATCTCCTTTCAAATTGATCCATAGGTCCTTCAGGAAGCTCCCCTGTGCGAACAGAACTAGGCACGAGCTCCTTTCTCCCCAAGCGACCACAGTGCTATGACCAAGGGCCTATCCAAGGTCCTTTTCACAACTCGCAATCTCATGAGTTCATGAGTCGAGGATCCTGACTCTTCCTTTTAAATCTTGCGATACCCAAAATGTCGATATGGGTATGGCTCTTCCTCTGTCAACGCCTTCCTCACGTGACCACCAACTAGGCTAAGCGCTAGCACTTCTTGCTACTCACCACTTTGTGAGTTCGAATGTCCAACCTTGGCACCTTTATTTCACGAACCCCCGAGAGGCGATGTTGACTTTTCTCCTCTCGTTCTTGCTACTCGCGACTTCACAAGTCAAAGGGTCGAGCTCACGTACTCTTATCTCACGAATCCCCAAGATGCGAGAAGTCAATGGAGTGTTGACTCCTTCCACTAGGTGACGTGTGTCCGCCTGTCTACTTCTCGGGCCCATCTTGTGGTTATGCCACATGTTTCCTCCATGCCTCGGTTCTTGGCACTTCGTGACTTCTGCAGTTGAGACAAGGTCCTTCCAACCTCCGAACCTCTGAATACGTGAAACGCACAATGAGGATCTGATCCAATGGTTGTCTTTGCTCCTCGTGACTTTGCTACTCACGACTTGGAGCACCCAATCTTTGTTCTCTCACCTTGAAAACCTCCGAATTCGTGAGATCCCTTGATCTCTACCACCTTTCCTCCTTTGATGGACAGCTCCAACTCTCTGGAAACTTCGCCACTCGCAAAGTTGAAGGACTTCCTTCTCTAAACCCCGATGTCCAAATCCTTGATAGAGAGGATCTCGCGACACGTGCCCTTCCAATCGGATGGATTAGATTCTTTCTCTATTTCAGAACTTCTCACCTCACAACCTTGTGAATCTTAATGCAAAGGTTTCAATTCTCCAACTCACAAAGCCTCGAAATGATATTACGTGAGTGATCCAACGACCCCTTTTGGCTCAGATCCTACGTCCCGATTTCTCTGAAGCTTGCACTTAGAAAAATAGTCACCATAACCTTCTTTCTCCTTTGCAAGATCTGACGGTTCTCAGAACTTCGTGAATTCTCCATGGAGAATTCCCACCATCAAATTCCTCCTTGACGATTCCTGTGAAATGAACAAAGTGTTATTTCATGAAACTTATCCACCAGCAAAACAATGTCGTTGTGCCTCCTTCTAATACTTCAAGGAACTGGTCTTCTTTGAGAATCTCTTCAACAACTTCGAAGACTCTATCCCTCTTGAGATTTCTACACAACTCGAGTCTTCAAGAAGACTCCTGCAAGCACTCCTTGCGGAAATTCTTCAAATACTCCCAAGTATTTGAACCTCTTCGACTCTGCGCGCTCCCTGCAATAGTAGTCTTTCAAAAATTTCACTCAGGTTGTAAATCTGAGACTTCACTCAGCCTGCGCACTCCTTGCATGGCTCATGTTCTTAACTTGCACTTCTATGAAAATGAGAACAATTTTATCCCTCCTGAGCTTGCAGAGACGAACTCTGACTTCTGTCAACGCACACCTTGCGGATAATTTCACTACACTCCTTGCAGGAAAAATCTTTCTCAGATAGAGAAACAATTGAAACCCATTCCCTTACTCTCCCTCTCTTCAGATTTCAGACATTAAATATGAAATCATACATTCACGCATCAACGAAAATGCATAATAGAGAGTAACCAAGCATATATCAATCAACATGTACAAACACAGAAAGCAGTTGAACACCATGAGTCTGAACTAAAGATCTTTGTATTAATCCAGAACTTATGTACATGGGGTTTTACTCTACACAACTCTCTGCTTCTGCTCTCCTATGCTCTCTTAATTGATTTTGGTGCTAATGTTACAATGATACAAGTGAGGGTGTCTATATCCTCTTTCCCTCCGGCTCCTAAAACTGTCTAATCTAAGAATTCAAAGCTACCTACTTACATTTACTAGCATAAATGCCTCTTAGTCCTTCAGACGAGAGAGAGATGCTCAAGGTCTGATTACAATCTACAAGTACTCCCTTTCTTAATTGTTTCATTTATGTTTGGTGTATCAAAATTCAAAACATTTCAAACAATTCATCATGTGCAAAAATGTGTTGGTGTTTGTCCCACGCTTGCTTGTTGTTGGCAATGCTCCTGCATCAGGATGGAAAAGTACTCAAGATAGAGATAAATCAGGCACATCGTTTTCTTTTGTAAGAACACAAGAAAATTCAGGAATACAGGAAGAATTGAAGACTTACAGGAACAACAAAGAAAAGTGATACAGGGAGAAAGAGGTTGCTACAATTACTGTAGAAGCAATTATGCTATGGCTTGTTGGACAACCATACATAGTGTAGGAAATTGACATGCAAACGCATTTAGGAGCATACTAATGATGCATTATTAGTGCATACAAATATGAATTGACGAATGCCAATTTGTTAATATAAATATATAACATAATAAGATTAGGATTAGTCTATTGTTGAATATATATTAATAAGAAAGATTCTAATGGTGATTGTTGTACCAGGAAAGAGAGAATTTTTTCATGTTTTCAATTGCTTCTATGAATGTTGTTGCATATAGAAGGAAGCAACATAAAGATGAAGAGTGGATTACGAGTCTTATAATAGAAGCATGGGAGATTCTATTTTTATCAACTATCCATGTAGCATTAAATTCATTGAATGGAAGCTATGCAGGTATGAGTTTTATGTAATCTTATTGCATAATTGATGAAGGGAATTTAGGTAAGAATTTCCTTAGCCAATTTTACTTTATAAAATCACATTATTGTATTAGTTGAATGCATTGATGTGAGTAAAATACCACTAGGTGTCATAAAGTTTGGAGGCATGTAATAATTATAAAATATTTTTAGTTTTTGAATGCATACACTGACATAGCAACATGCCATGTTAATTGGTTATGAGTTAATAACCAAGGAAATACAAGGTAGGAACCTGTTATAGGAATGGATGCCATAAAAGCTAGTCATGTATGAGACCATGACATGGTTGGTTATGGAAAGGTATGGTTATGGAAATGATATGTACCACACAAATATCCAATGAACTTCCTACTTCTAAATAATAATTGGACAACAACCTTTTTTCTAACACTAATGAACACCACATAATTATATTCTCAGCATAGTGTTCAGGTCAAAAAGGAAGGCATCTAAATAATTGAGAAGAAAATAGGAAGCATATGGAGAATGTGTCAAGGCTTTGGCCAATCTTCCAATTTACCAATGGTGAGATACATGACTTAGATATAGAGCATTTTGAAAAATCAATGCAAAGGTGTGCATTAAATAGATATGCATTGAGAATTACACTCATCCATAGTAATTGGTAGACTTACACTTATGCATAATAGATTGTTATACATTAGTGCATTATTGAATGCATTTTTGTGAGTTCATACATACATGTTATTTAATGGAAATGATTATGCTAACAGCTGAAATGTTACAATTATTACTCACTCACGGAGTTGAAGACAATTCAAGGGTTGTTAGATATTGCAACAAGAAAGTTTCAAGTCAAGTAGTCACATGAGCATTGACTACATGAATTTTTTGTTTAGAAAATAGAGTAATAAACTTACTGATATTAATTGTGAACATGCATATGCATAGAGTGATAATTTATTCTATTTAATAAATTACTTAATAACTGGTGATAGAAATTTTTAATTGTGGAAAATTTTGGAATTACTTGTGAGATTTTGTAAGTATTACACTAGAATTTTATGGTGCATGACATACTAATAATTTGTTGGTTGAATACAAGATAGAAAATATTGTAGGAAAAGTGGTCTCAACTATGATACTGCAGAAAGCCATGGTAAAAATTACTATTTCTTGTTGCAACAACCAAGAAAACTATGAGACAAAATTTCGTATTTTGGGAACAATGGATTTCCTTTATGGAATAAATTTGAATTTCTAAAATGAAGTTTTTATAATAATCTCTCACAATAACTATATGTGGGTGATACAAGTGAGTTAATATTTATTATAGTTGACATGCTTGGAAAGAACAACTATTGTTGGAAACACTAGAGCTGCATTAATGTAGAACCTTGGTGGGGTTCTGGTAATGAGTTAGCACTCTCCTTGTGTGCAAAATCCTTGGAAAGATGGATCATTGTGGGATTGTGTAGCATTGAAGGGATACATGAGCCTAGAAGGGTGAGTGTAACAGGGAAGATGCAACTCAATGATGCTTATGGAATGTTAGCTATCATAATGAGGGTGTGTCAAAAGGAACAATGAGTTTAATTATTTCATGAAGTATCTCTATCAAATGGATCAAATGAATTCCAGTTGTGGTATTAATACATGAATTTGTGATTGAAAGTAGAGAAATGGGTGGATAACAAGATTCATTAGCAAATGCATGGAGTTTTTTTGGTTTTTTTAGGAGTTTTGAATTGTACATGGTATATAATGCATTGAGGATAATGCATAAATAAAGGGGAGGGGAATGTAATATCACTAGGATGAACTGCAATTGTAAATGTAAATGTAAATATGCTTATAAGCTGGTGAGATAATGATACAGGGAGCCTTTGTTGGTTGGTGAGCCTAATTATCTTCCTAATTCATAGGTCTTTGTTTTTAGCCATGTTTATACCCGTGAATACTTTACACCTCAGAAGAATGTAAAATCCTCCATGTACGGGAGTGCAAGGGGGTTACCCCCCCTGTTGGGTCTAGGGGGGCTATCCCCCTAGCTGGGGGGTCCAGGAGAAAGTTGTCCCCTGAAGGAAAATTTTCCTTGTAAATGTATATTGTAATTTCATAGTAAATATGGATCGTTCATTATAAAGCCGTAGATCTGACGATAGAAGTTATGTTAGGGTTTTTTTCCCTAGAAGGTAACCCTATTTTATGAGGAAAATGTATTGCAGCTATGTATCCATGTGAATATTGTATTCTGAGTGAGGATACTGTGAGAGAAAGAAGAGGAAGTTACGAGTGGATTGTAGGTTGTATCCCTTGATTTGTTGGATAATAATAAAGGAAGGACCTGCCAATTTCTCTGGTGGACGTAGCACATAGTGGGTGAACTAGGTTTATCTATGTCTCTAGTGTATTATGTATCTTCTGTGTTTTATTTCAATTTTTATTTTATTTTATTATTCCACGATCCTATTTTTCTAACAACTGGTATCAGAGCAAAGGGTAACTCACAGGAAGAGAGGGTTCCGGGTTCGAGTGGGAGAAATGGTGGAAGATCAAAAGTTTAGGTTCAAAATATTTAATGACCAAAACTACTAGTTACGAAAGATGCAGATGGAAGATCATTTATATCAGTAGGATCTGTAACATCCCTCTCTTGTGCGCACTAAGCAAACTTAGTCTTTGAGGATGCTTGCTTGCAAGTGATCCAAATAATTATACTATTGGTCATTTGATTATGATTATGAGGCATTATGGATAGGGTGATATGTTATTTTGTTGTATTGACATAGACATGTGCTATTGAATGGGTTCTCCTAAGTGTGCAGGACTTTGGACCTCAAGGATGCATAGGCATTGATGAAACCCCTTGGACTCTAGATCTATTCAGGGAATGGACTGTTGGGTTAAATATTGTTGATGTGACATATGTACATATGATTAGATGTTATGATGATTGATTATTTGTTGACATGATTCATTGATGATGCAAGATGACAATATCTTTCCAACCAGACTCACATGTGGAGTAGTGAGGCCATGCAAGAAAACTAAAGACTTGAGGGAGAGGTGTGGACAATAGCCCTACCACAACCTACTAGAACTCTGATCGTGGCTCAAACTATAGGTTACTGATTACCTAGTTCAAGAATATGCATGATGTCATGAGGGTAGACTGTGACAGTCGCTCACGATGATTCTAAGGGGTATGCAATAAGACAGGGAAATTATTCCTTAGAGGCCCTTAGTCTCCCACAAGATCACCTAGCGGAGTATTGACTCCAGGGGTTTTTGACATCTACTAAGTCATTCAAGAGGCAAGTGGAACCCTTGGAGCACGTAGTGTGTCCTGAAGGGCACGTCGTGCAAGACAAATGGAAAGAGGGGAGTGGCACCCTAGGAGCACATAGTGCATCTTGAAGGGCATGTCATGCAAGGAAAACAAAAAGAGGCGAGTGGCACCCTTGAAGCATGTAATGCATCCTAAAGGGAATTTCATGCAAGGACAAATAAAAAAAAGGCAAGTGGCACTCTTGGAGCACCTAGTGCATCCTGAAGGGCACATCGCAATTTCAACGGGTAAGTGAATAAACCTAGCGGCCTTAAAATGAATTATGTGTCAAGTAAGATTTAAAAACAATTTTTCCCTAATAAAAATGTCACCCGACCTAGTGAAATTAAATACTAGTGTAAGTGACACTTGTAGTAAAAAATAATAATCATAATTAAACATGTGATGAGAAGGGGGTAAGAAATTCAATTAAGATATAAAAGTAAAATTACTTTGGGAGATTAAAATTTTAAAGGGGAAATGATTGTTTTTTTATTTATGCTACTTAAATTTTATTAATTAAAAAGAAAAAGGGGTAAAAGGTGGTTTTTCTACACTTGCTAATTTGAGTTTTAGATAAAAAGGGAAAAGAGGGAAACTTAAAAGAAATAGAAAATTAAGGGAAAAAGGGGAAACATAAAGAAAAAGGGAAACATAAGGAAAAAGTTGAATGACTAACTTAGTAAGGAATCATTCATTTAAGAACTTTCTAATTATGAACTCAACTAGGAATTTAGTAAAGGCATAAGTCATTTAAAATGTGTAACTGAATATTGGGACACCAAGGAGTGTTTTTAGGGATGATTTTTGGTGGGTGAAGGAAATAGGAGTATCTAAATAATTAATGAAATTAATTTTTGGTGCAACTAGGGGAATGGGTGACATGTGTACGGGGGAGGTTTTTCTGAATTAATTTAATGAAAAATAAATTAAATGAGAATTTGGGAAATAAATCACTTAGAAACTATATAAAAATGATGGAGGAGAAGGACCATGATCAAATCTTTTATGCGTAATGTTACGCTGTTGAACTTTTGTCTTGACTGAATTATCTTGTGGGAGTTTGGATACCTAGCTCAGGTAACGAGTGGTAGCTCGACCTTGCGAGGCAAGATGGGTGCTAGTTGTTCTCTGGTATAGTCTGCATGGCCTCTTTGTGTCTCGGGGGGCTAAAGGGGAAGAAAATTACCTGTAGCATTGGTTGGGATGTATCAATGAGGTCACATTGGTCAGCAAGTGGAAGCTAGACGGGGCACATAGGATAGAAACTACTGAATAATCGCGTTGGGATAAGGTACGTCAGTTTAATTGTTACTTGCAATGAATTTAAATTTATTCATGTTATTTATCTATGCTCATTTAATATTTCATTTCCATGCATTGTCTTGGACCTGCCTTCCTTTTGTACTGTAATTCCCTAGCTTGTTGTTTTCTGAATGGATTTCCTTTGGTGAACTCAACTTCTAATTTCATTGACTTATTTCTATGGGTTTATTGATTATTATGAAAAGATCATGTTTTATCTTCAACCCTTATCCCTAGGTCATCAGGCCATGCCTGAGCAGTCGGCCAGGAGCTGAATTGATGGTCGTCACTTCGGTGTTTATAGACCTATAGATTCTAATGCCTTTCTTTTCTGTGCATGGATGATGAGCGAAGTATAATTTATGCCCAACTGTCCACCCTTTCTTATCTTTTCATTTGATCGATTTGCTGTAGAATGATTTATCCTTGCGACCTTTGCTGGATTATCTCTACGATTGCTCGACATTTTAACCAGTGCTTGATTGGTGTAACTCCTGTGATTTCACCATCATTTTGACTGCAATTTCATTCTCCTTATTGACTGTGATTTCATTAATATATTGACTGCGATTTCCTTTACATATTGACTACAATTTACATTTAGTGACTGTGATTTACATATTGATTGCAATTTATATGGTGACTGTGATTTACATTTATTGTCATCAATTTTTATACATGAGCGGTTTTTAAAGGTTTTTACACATAATTTATGTGCCCATTTCACGTAGTGGAATTATCAAGCTTTCCACACTATGATTTTAATGTCTATTGATAGAGATTTTATGCTTATCCGATGACTATAAATTTAATGTACTGGTAGCAAATTTAGATTACAAGACTATGTTGAATAGTTAGTGAAAACAATTATAGATTTTATTCCAGTAATGTTATATCATAGTGATATCCTATTCCAGTAATGTTAAGGAAATTAATTATATATTTAATATGACAGTAATATCATAATTCATCCAACATTGATCTTGTTCCATGTATATCATATATTTACATTGCAATATCACACTACCTATGATTTTACTACCCAGAAATGGTTTTATTATTTAGGAAGGATTTTATTATTTAGAAATGGTTTTAGCATTCAAATGCATTTTGAATTATTCAAAGTGAATTCAATATTCATAGAAGGACTTTAAGAGACCGGATAAGTGATTTTAAATATCAGAAGGACAAACCAATACTAAAAACGATACCTGTGTTTCTTTGAGATACACAATGATTTTTATAATGCTCAATGCTCAGCGAATGATATCTTGGATACATACACCCTTTTTTTTTACATTGAAGAACTGTTTTTTTTAGCTTGAAGGACTGTGTTTTTAACCTTCGATTAGTTTTGAACAAAAATTTATTAGACTACATATCCAACACATTTTGACTGCATTTATCTTCTTTCTCTCTATGTTTGGCTACTCGAAAATTTCAAACCTAAAAACTAGCGAAATTCCTTGCCTCTGCATGGAACCTTCACCCTTTAATTTCACCCAGTTTTCACTCCTCAATTATTATGTTTTTAATATCAATTGTTAATAAAGTAAGCATTCTCTAGACAACAAATTCGCACTTGAATGGGAGCGACTATGTATAGTTGATTTTAAATGGTTGTATGACAGTAATTATTTTTGGACTGCAATTTAATATATTGACAGCCATGTAATAATGCACATCGATTGTTATACTTTGAGTTGGATAGCTATTTATTCTCTAGTGATAGTGATTTAAATAGAATTAGGTTTGTGAAATAAATAAGCATTAAGTTACATGACAACAATTCCCTTGTGTAATAAATAACATTATTTTTTGTGTAATAATAGCCTTATATTTTGTGATAGCGAATACACAGTTTGACGGTGTTTTATGGTTGTTGACAACGATTTGTAAATAGATGCAGTGACTTGTATTATTGGATAACGATCTTCTAAAATATATTGTTAACTTTGTGTTTTCCTTACATATGATTGATTCCTTTTTAGAGGACAACAACATCATAAGCTGCGTTTACTTTTAGAAGACAACGGACTATTGTGTAAAAGACAATGAGTTTTGATAATCGATATTTTTTAAGGACAACGATATAATGGATAGCTAAATTATTGATTTTACCCCAATCAAAATGATTTATTTGATTGATAAATCACAACAATTACAAATGTATTCGATATATTTGTTATGTGAATAACCTGTTTGTTTCAGTTGCACTAAAACATTTCTATTCGACTTATAGTTTCAATTTCCTTGGTGTTATATCTAGTTATTGATTATTTCATTATGAGTAAGTCATTTACCCCTTCTATTGGACTAACAACCGATTTTTCATTTAGATCAATGGGTAAAGGTTGTTGAATGCCTGATCACCTAGAATGGTTTTGCATTACGTTAATCTTAACTGTTGTTTAAGTAATAGGATTATCACTTTATTGCAGCCTTAAGTGTTCTCCCAAGAAGGAGCTAGATGAGGACCTTTTGATTTAATGACTGTATGTTTGTAAGGTTGTTGCATGGATGGATTTTATGTTGGAATGAAGGGTTTGAGTTAGTCCAGATGTGCATGGATCCCTAGTACGCCCATCACACTGTGGCAACATGATTTCTTGATATTTGATTGTTGTGCACATGGATTGAGAAGTGCACACAATAATTCGTCTTAGGATCATGCACCACCCAATGTGGTTGATACTGAGGTTTTTATGGTGGTACTTGTTTGTAACTTTGGTGTTGTCTCTCACTCGCTAGAAGGTTCTAGTTACTATTCATCTAAGACAATGTGTTGGGTTGTTGATGTTATCCCTTAGCTTGTAGGCATTGTATTACTTGTGTCGGGCGGGTAGCCGATTTTATCTGCCTTTTTATTATCACTTGTTTCACCCAGTTGCTTGATGAGATAGTATGTTGAGTCATTGTTTTCTGTTGCACGAATGCATAAGTTGTGTTCGTCGTCAGGTTGTGTGGTTGAATTGTTGTCGTCGTTTCCCTCTGGCCTAAGAAAAAATAAAAATTATTTTACATCGCATCCTTTTTAGTCATAATGATGGGGGAGATACATATGGTATTAGAGGGGGTTCAACCCTACGACTGTGGATCACCAGGATTTCCACTACAGTAAACCCTCAAGTTTTAACCTAGCGCTAATTAAAACCTTAACGTATCCATGCAGTGATCTCAATTAGAGGATGCCACCAAGGTTGATGGTGTGGTGTCGTGGAAGGAGGTGTGACGCCTCCAGAGGTGTATGCACCTTTGGAGTCTAACCCCCAAGGGGAAAAAGAAGTCCTTAGGCTGGATTCGATTGTTGTAAGGGATAATGATGGTCTAACAAGGTCCTTCCAATGATTTTTAGAGGCCTTGATTCACCATCTGTACTAAGATAAGGCTAGGGAACCTGTACCCCAGAAGGTCCAGAACACCCCTAGCCAACAACATTAGTATTTGATGCAAGCTCAAGAAGGTCAAATTTTTCGAGTTCCTTGGCACCCAGGATAACGTAGCCATCGAGGCATGGTGGGAGAGTATGGAAATGTTCTTGTGCTTCATGATTATACTTCCAACAAAGGTCCACATGGAGTTCTTCAACTGAAGGGGAGCACTCTTCTATGGTGGAAGATGCTCCTGCCATTTTGAACATGATCATTGAAGACGTGTCATGGGAACAGTTCAAGGAATGGTTCCAAGAGAGGTATCTTTCTGAGGAATTCAATGAGCATCAACTCAATGATTTCAACACCTTGTGACAGGGTGTTCATACAGTTCCCGAGTACGAGGCTTGTTTTTGGAGCTGCTTCGGTATGCTCTGCACTTGAATACCAAGAAACTTAAGGTCAACAGGTTCATGTTTGGCCTTAACATTAGCATTTGTGAAAAGGTTAGGATTCCAAAGCCTCAAACTAGGAATGAGGTCATTTAGAAGGCCCTCATAGTGGAGGAGGATCTTTCAACGGGGTTCAGATTGGTTTCAGGGGGCCAACCTGTACATAATGATCTTAGGATCTTATGACATCGTGATTGGTATAGATTGGTTGGAACCATATGAGGCGATACTCAATTGTAAGACGAAACAATTGAGCTTGGTCAATGATGAGGGACAGAGACACATTATTGTAGGTTAGAACCAGGGAGTTTCCTTGAGGTTCATCTCTTCCTTGCAACTACAGAAGAGCATGTGCAAGGGGTGTACACTTTATGTGATCCTTGCATTGAACGAAAAGGTAGTAGAGGAAGGTATAGAACACCTTTCAGTGGTGAGAGAGTTTGTGGATGTATTCCTAGAGGAGTTATATGGGATGTCACCGGAGAGGGAATTGGAGTTACCATAGACCTGAAACCGAGGACTGAACCAATAACAAGAATGCCTTATCAGATGTCATCCCCAGAGTTACAAGAGTTGAGAATGCAACTGAAAGAGTTGTTGGACCTGGGACTTATACGTCCAAGTTTGTCACCATGGGGTGTGCCTGTTATTTTCATACGAAAGGAGGATGGGTTGTGGAGACTCTGCATTGAATACTGTCAATTGAATAAGGCAACGATTAAGAATTAGTATCTGTTGCCAAGGATTGATGATCTATTTGATCAAATTAAAGGCACGATGATGTTTTCAAAGATTGACTTGAGATCAAGGTATCACCATTGGTAGATCAAGAAGTACAACATCCCTAAGACCACCTTTAAGATGAGGTTTGGACATTATGAGTTTATTTTTTTTTGTTTGGATTGACGAACACCCTAGGGGTATTTATGAGTTCGATGAATGTGGTGTTTCGTAAGTACTTGGAAAGGTTTTTCCAAGTATTCATGGACAATATTTTGATTTACTCTCGGATGATGGAGGAGCATGGCAAACACTTGTGATTGGCACTATAGTGTTTGAGAGAGAAAAAATTGTATTGGGAAATGGTCTAAATGCTCGTTTTATTAATCAAGATTCACTAATTACGGCATGTCATCTTCGACGAAGGTATCGCTATGGATCCAGCAAAGGTTGATCCTATGATGGAGTGGCCTGCACTAACAAATTTCTTGGAAGTGCATAGTTTCGTGGGTTTAGCGGGATACTATCGACGATTCATCGAGGGATTTTCGAAGATAGAAAATCCGATGATGAAATTACAGAAGAAGAACAAGAAGTTTGTTTAGACCAAGAAATGCACAGAAGCCTTTCAGAGGCTCAAAGAGCTGTGACAACAACATTGATACTAAAGGTCCCTAAAATGGATGCAGACTTCTTGGTGTGCACTGATGCATCCAAGGAGGGCTTATGCAGAGTCTTGATGCAAGACGGTCGAGTGATCGCTTACATTGTGAGGAAGTTGAGAAGCCATGAGGAGAACTACGCGACATGCTATTTGTATTTGTTGGAGACACCACCCTTTCGGATGAAAATTTGAACTAAAAACAGACCACTGTGGACTACAACACATCCTTGTGCAAAGTGACCTAAACGTGTGACAATAGAATCGGTCAGAGTGGTTTAGCGAATACAATTTTTAGATTACTTACATAGAGGTAATAGTGAACAGAGTGGCTAACGCTTTTAGTCATAGACCATGCATATTTTTTGTGATTCCTCTTCAGATGAATCTACGTGAAAATATTCTAACTTTACAGTGTGATGATGACTCGTACAATGAGGTCGAGGATTTTTTGGACAAAACACAATAATGGTACCAAATTTGAAGGATTTACGTTTGACAATGAAGGTTCATTGAGATTTAAAAATCAAATTTACATACCACTGAACGACGAGTTGAGGAGATTGATCCTAAATGAGGCTTACAAAGAAATGTACATGGCTCACCCGGGAGTCATGAAGATGAGGGAAGACCTTAAACCCTTATTCTTATGGAAAGGAATGAAGGTAGATATAGTCAACTACGTGGTTAGATGTCTAGAATGTCAGTAGGTGAATGCTAAACATAGACATCCAGCATGATTACTATATCCACATGCTATTTCAGAATTGAAATGGGAGGTCATTTCAATGGATTTCATTATTGTATTTCCACTGATGGCAAGGAGACACGACTCATTTTTGTGTTAGTTGACACTTTGACGAAGAGTGCTCATTTTATTCCTGTGCATACGACATATCAGACACCTAACTTAGCTAGATATTTCATCAGTGAGATTGTGAGGTTGTATGGCTTTCCTTGATGATTATGTTCGATCGAGGATTGATGTTTACTGGAGGATTTTGTACTAGTTTCCAAGAGGCCTTGGGAACCCTACTTAACTTTAGTACTGTGTATCACCCGAAGATAAATGGGAAGACCGAATGAATAAATAAAATCTTAGAGGACTAGTTGTGTATGTAAGTTATGGACCAACAGAAGCGTTGGGAAGACTTCTTTCCACTGGTAGAATTTGCAAATAATGATAGTTATGAAAGAACCATTAAGATGGATCCTTTCGAGTTTCTTTACGGGAGACAGTGTCGAATGCCTTGAGTTTGGATTGGCTTGAGGATAGGGTCCTGGTGGGAATGGAAATGATCGAAGAAATGGAAGATTAAATGAAAACTATAAGACAAAGGATCAAGGAAGCGTAGGCTCAGTAGAAGAGTTATGTTGATGTGCATTGTGTCAACCATAGTTGTGATGTGGCGATCGAGTATTCTTGTGGGTGAAAAAGCATAAGAGATTGATCAAGTTTGGAAAGGGGGATAAACTATCTCCTAGGTTTGTGGGATCCTATGATATTGTGGAAACGAGAAGTTCCTAGCCTGTTGAATAGCCTTGCCTGATCCTTGAGGTGTATGCATGATGTCCTTCATGTCTCTCTTTGAGGATCCTACACAAGTTTTGAATTGAGTACCTTGCAGGTATCGGATGAGAGTGCACTCACAAATGAGCCAATCTGCATCCTGGACCATCACATTCGATAGCTAGAATGTCAAACCATATATCAGGTCAAGGTCTAGTGGGACAACTATAGTCCGCACTCGACGACCTGGGAGGATGCATATGATATGCGTCAGCAGTTTCTATTTTTTTTTATTGAGAGACTTATGATACTATGGTACACCTTATTTCAGCATTTATATACTATGAAACTTCAAGATGAAGTTTAAACCAACAAGGGGTGTATGTAACATCCCTCTCTTATGCGCATTGAGTGAACTTAGTCTTTGAGGAAACTTGCTTACAAGTGATCCATATTATTATACTATTGGTTGTTTGATTATGACTATGAGGAATTATGGATAGGGTGATATGTTATTTTGTTGTACTGACATAGATAGGTGCTATTGACTGGGTTCTTCTGAGTGTGTAGGATTTTGGACCTCAAGGATGCAGAGGCATCGACGAAACCCCTTGGAATCTGGATCGAGTCAGGGAGTGGACTGTTGGGTTGAATATTGTATGTGACATATGTACATATGATTAGATGTTATGATGATTGATTATTTGCAGACATGATTCGTTGATGATGCAGGATGATGATAGCTTACTGACCAGAATCACATGTGGAGTAGAGGGGTCATGCAGGACAATCGAAGACTTGAGGGAGAGGTGTGGAAAGCATCCCTACCATAGCCTACTAGCACTCTCGTCATGGCTCAAATTGTAGGTTAATGATTACCTAGTTCGAGAAGACCCACGATGTCATGAGGGTAGACTGCAACAGTCACTCACGATGATTCTAAAGGGCACGTAATAAGGTAGGGGCCTTATTCCTTATAAGCCCTTAGTCTCCCACAAGATCACCTGGCAGAGTATTGACTCCAGGGGTTTTTGATGTTTACTAAGTCAGTAAAGAGGCTAGTGGCACCCTTGGAGCACATGGTGTGTCCTAAAGGGCACGTTGCGCAAGAAAAATGGAAAGAGGCGAGTGGCACCCTTGGAGCACGTGGTGCGTCCTGAAGGGTACATCATGCAAGAAAAATGGAAGGAGGCGAGTGACACCCTTGGAGCACGTAGTGCGTTCTGAAGGGCACATCACACTGTTAATTAATAAATGAGATGGCCTTAGGACGAATAATGTGATAAGATAAATTTAAAACAATTTCCCTAATAAATTGTTGCCCAACCTCGAAAATTAAAATCTAGGTCTAGGTGAAACTTGCGGTAAAAGAAAGTATGTTTGTAAAAAATAAAAAAATAAAAATGATAACCATCATTAATCATGTGTTGAGAAGGGGGTGAGTAATTCTTTTAATTTATAAAAATCTTTTGGGGGATAAAATTTAAAAAAAGGGGGAAAATAATTGTTTTGTCTCTTATACTAATTAAAATTTATTAATTAAAAAGGGCAAAGGAAAAAGTTAATTTTCTACACCTGCCAAATTGAGTTTTAAATAAAAAGGGAAAGAGGGAAATCAAAATAATTAGGAAACTAGGAAAAAGCGGGAAACATAAAAAGAAAGGGGAAACATAAGGAAAAAGAAGAAAGTCTATGTTAGTAAGATATCTAGCATTTAAGAACTTTCTAAATTAAACTCAACTAGTAAATTAATAAGGAGGAAAGTCATTAAAACTTGTAAGGGAATATGGGAACACCTAGGAGCAATTCTAGGAATGATTTTAGGTGGGTGAGAGAAATAGGGGTAATTAATTAATTAATGAAATTAATTTATGGAGGAATGAAGGGGATGGGTGACAAATGTACGGGGATAATTTTTATGATTTAAATGATTAAACATTAAATTAAATGGAATTTTGGGAAAGTAAGGGATTTGGAAACTCTATATAATGGAGGGAGGAGAAGGATGATGCATCTCTTCTGTTATGCGTAACGTTACGCTACATAAATTTATACTTGAATAACTTAGCTTGTGGGAGTTGGGATACCCAGCTCGGTGAGGAGTGGTAGCTCGGCCTTGCAAGGCGAGCTAGGAGCTAGTTGTTTCTTTGGTCAGTGTGCGTGGCCCCTTTGCGGCTCGGGGGGCTAAGGGGGAAGAAGAGCACCCCTAGTGTTGGCTGGGAGGTATCGGTGAAGTCTCATTGATCGGCAAGCGGAAGTTGCACGAAGCACGTAGGAAAACAACTCAGAGCGGGCGACTTGGGCTACGGTACACTTCCTTTGATTTGCATGATAGATTCTTAGTATACTTACGCTTTTGATTTTGTATTTTGTTTGGGTAAAGAAAATGATTGTCTTAGCATTCTAGTTGATGACTGAAATTTCTCCCATAGCCTTTAGTTCGATGTTGATTGATTCCCATGGCCTTCGATCCTTGCCTGTCTTGACCATCCTATGGTTTATTGATTGTGATGATTGCGATTTATTTTTTCCTTCATCCCTAGTTCATCAGTCCATGCCTGAGCAGTCAGTGAGGAGCCTGATCTACAATCGTCACTTCGGTGTTAATAGACCTATGGATCTGAATGCCCTTCTTTTCTGTGCGTGGATGATGAGCGATGGATGTTTCTACCTAGTCGTCTAGCCTTGTGGTTGTTCCAGGTAGGGTGTTGTCTTACGCCTTGATGTGGATAATTGACCCGACAATTTATTGATTGATGGTGAAATTTTATCTTTTTCTTGTCTGCGTTTTTCCCCTTTGTTACTCTGGCGATTTTCCATTATCAAGACTGAAAACGTGCATTTTAAGACTGCATTGTTGGCCACTGGTTGTGACTGAGATTTACCCTTGTTATTCTGGCGATTGCCATTTTTTGACTGTAAACGTTGCATTGTGAGACTACGATCTTAATAACCTATTAGCTTTAGAACCGCGACTTCTCTACGTGTTGACTGCAAGGAACTCGACATTGAAAATTGGGACAATGAATTGTAAATCGTTCGCCTGACATTTTTACTGATGTTATTCTTTGTCTGCGTATTATTGCGCTATGGGTAGGCTAAATTTTTATCTCTATGCTATTGAATCGTTACCGAAACGTTTTTCCTTTATGATTGAATGGTCTACCTGCGCATTATTGAGCTGTAGATAATCGTTTTTCATTTCTTAATAGATAATTGTTTTTCATTTCCTTATAGATAATCGTTTTTACATTTCTTAACAGATAATCATTTTTCATTCCTTTATAGATAATCGTTTTTCATTTCTGTATTTCCTATGATAGTAATCTCTTAGTTTTAACTAGTTTCCATACTGCTGAAGGTTTTTCACTGTGGAGTAAGAATCACTTAATGGTTGTGCCTTACTTATGCCTGGACTCTGTTGGTGCTTCTGAAGTTTTCTTATTTATCAATGACGACAAATATAAATCCATTCTGGTGTGCATTGTACAATGATTTTTCTTATTTACTAATGATGGTGAATATATTCCATTCTAGTGTGCATTGTACTGTGTTTTTGCTTATTTATTAATGATGACGAATATAAATCCATTCTGGTGTGCATTGTACAAAGATTTTTCTTATTTACTAATGATGGTGAATATATTCCATTCTGGTGTGCATTGTACTGCGTTTTTTCTTATTTATTAATGACGACGAATATAAATCCATTCTGGTGTGTGTTGTACAACAATTTGCTTATTTTTAATGACAACAAATATATAATTCCATTCTAGTGTGTACTGTACAATAATTTTCCCTTGTCTACTCCGTGAGTTTTACTTCTCACCTGGTGAGATTACCCTCCTTAGGAATGTGCTGGCATTCATTATTGCCCTGGGATTTTTGAAGGGGTTTCCTAGCCTGAACTTTTGCTTTGCGTTTTTACTTGAAGGCGCTTCATTGGATGTAATTATTGCTCCGATGATTTTTGCTTTTAAGACAACTCTAGTGGCCTGTGCGCTTGACAATTTCCCTTGGTTTGCACCTCGTTACTGACTTACCCTGGGTCTGTGTGATTACCCTCTCTAAGAGTGTGTTTTCATGTTTTAATGGCCTGCGTAGGGTGCGCTGTCATTTGTACAGTACCTGCATTTTAACTTGACAGTAAAACGTTAATTTTGATTATGCAATTCCTGATTTTAATGGTAATAACACTTACCTGCTGATACATCCTTGGACAATGAAACATTAATTGTGACAGCCCCCTTTTAGTGGCTAGATGATAGCATTCCCATACCTCCAGTTTAGTCATGGACAACTGTTTCAACCTTAACACTTTTATTTTGGCTAGATATCTTTTCGGAAGATATTTCGTTAATTAGCACCTTAATCATAAGCATTATGCATGATAATGAGAATGTTCTTTTATTATATTTGTAATTATGAGAATAGATTGTATTAATGGTAGATTGATTTGAAATTGTTGTCTAATTTGTCATTGAGACTAGCGATTTAGATTGCACTTAAGGTTTATTTTTTAATGCACATTATTGACTAGTAGTTATTTAGACTTGCTAATTTAGATATATGATTAAGTTAATTCGATATATAGTTGTTGTTTAATTTGGTAAATTCGACTCTCTAAATTGATTTGTATATCATGTTAAGTTAGGTTTGTAAATCACTGAGTACTTGTATTTTAGACTGGTTAATTTAGATATGTATTTAACGCTGATTTAGATCGTAAGTTTGACCAGTTTAGACTTGATAAAAGGGTTGTGTTGTTGATGAAGTCGTTCTTTGTCTTGTGTCTTCCTTGGGTGTTCTCCTCTGGCATCTCGTCGACCTGTTGTTGGGGTATGGGCGTGGTTTTTTTATCAATATTTGGCTCCTACCGTGTCGAATTCTCTAGAGTCCTCGGTCCAGATAGATTATGTTTGCGCCAAGGTTATTGACATGTCTATCACCTGGGAATGACATGATTCCTGATGAGGGGATCATGGTGTGCCCTATGGGATAGCGGTGAACGAGAACTTGGCCGATGTCGGTGCGTTCTGTGTGAGTGTTGTCGAGTGTTGCAAGTTGTTTTTGGCACATGGGTTGAACGCCTTCAGGCGTTTGGTTCGCGCACCTTGAGGTTCTACTCTTTGTTCGTCTAGGCCGTTATGTCGGTATGGGGATGTTGTTCCTTAGCTTGTAGGCATGGTCGTGTTTGCGTCAGGCGGGTAGTCATTTCTCCTTGTTGTTCTACGCACATTTCGCCTAGATGCTCTTGTGTCAGTGTGTGGATTCATAGTAGCCTGTTGCATGCACTGTGTGCTTGCGTTCGTTGTCAGTTGTGTGGTTCACTATTGTTGTCATTGCCAACCTTCCTTTTAACAAAAAAAAAAAAACAAAAAAAAAAAATCACTTTTGCTTCGCTTGTAGTTGTAATGAAGAGGGGTCGTTACATGTGGTATCAGAGCGGGTTCAACCCGTGACTTAGGATCACTACGAATTTCGTTGATATGATTTTGATTATAATGTTGCTAATTGAGTTGACTTGTATTCGTGTAGGTAATCATGGTTAGAGGACGCTGTAGAGGCAGATGACAGGGTGATAGAGGAGGAGGAGTGACTCTTCCAGTAGCATCCACGCCTGAGGGGTCTAACCCCCAGGGAGATGAACAGGCTGTCGGGCATGAGCAGATAGCAGTGGGTGATGTAGTTGGAATGATGAGGTATTTTCAGTGGATGTCTGAGGCACTGATCAATCATTTGGATAGAGATGATTCCAAGGCGCCAACACCCCTCGAGGCTCTACCGCGTGCTCCGGTTGGTACTGGTATCATTCACCGTGAACTCGAGAAATTCAAATTTCCTGAGTTCTTTGGTGCCCCGGACGGCGCATCCGTCGAGGCATGGTTGGAGAATATGGCGATGTGCTTTGCACTTCGTTACTACACCTCCAACAAGAAGGTCCACATGGAGGTCTTTCAACTGAAGGGGAGCTCTCTTCTATGGTGGAAGACGCTCCTACCATAGTTGAACATGGCCGTCGAAGACGTGTCATGGGAACTGTTCAAG
The DNA here is from genome assembly GCA_900067695.1 of Picea abies. Taxonomy (NCBI): domain Eukaryota; kingdom Viridiplantae; phylum Streptophyta; class Pinopsida; order Pinales; family Pinaceae; genus Picea; species Picea abies. Next base: position 21,607 of record CBVK0100758591.1, read on the forward strand.
GAAAGGTTTCGAGAGAGGTACCTATCAAAGGAATTCATTGAGAATCAACTCAATGATTTCAACGCCTTACAATAGGGTGGTCGTACAGTGCCCGAGTACGAGGCCTGTTTCATGGAGCCGCTCTAGTATGCTTTGCTTCTTAATACTGAGAAACTTAAGGTCAAAAAGTTTGTGTTCGGCCTTAATGGTATCATAAGTGCAAAGGTTAGGATTTTGATGCCTTAGACCTTGCATGATGCCATCCAAAAGGCCCTCATAGCAGAGGAGGAGCTTATCAGCGGGGGTAAGAGTAGGACTCCAGTGAGACCAGCAAGACATGTGTCATATGGTTCGCAGCAGCATCAGACACCAGCCAGACATATGCCAGGATATAGTGGCTTCCAGAGGGGATCCACTTTCACTACACCTCAGCGACCAGTGTCTTAGCAACAGACACCTTATCGAGGACCACAAGATCAGAAGCAATGTCGACTGTAGCAACAACAGTTTAGGCATGTTTAGTAGAACAAACTAGGTTTCCACATCGGTGGCCATCATCTTCTACTTCGGGTACCAAGAGTACTTGATCAAAGAAGGGGTGTTGGACGTGTGGCGAGCCAGACTACCAATGCAACTGCCCAGTGAAGAGGACTAGATCACCTGGATCAGTCGGACCCACTACCATGGGATATTTGGGCAAGGCCCATCCGATTCATGCAGCGGTGAATAACCACCAGGCAGAGCACCAGTCGACTGTGCTCGAGACGTCAGGTACCGTCGTTGACTAGACCCTTAGTATTTTGATACATCCTGGTGCTACCGAGAGTTTCATTTCTAGTGCAGCACTAAAAAGGATTAAGGTAAATACAATCAAACATGATGAGTTTAGCTTCGTGGAGATGGCTTCTGGATCCAAACAGAATGTTGGAGGAGTGAGATCGGAAGAGC
>CBVK0100758625.1:0-14321 GCA_900067695.1 Picea abies
AGATTTGAATTTTAATCATATATGGGTGACTTTTAAAATGATATTTCTAACGTAAAATATTATGAAACTAAGCCAAGTTTTATGTTTAAATTCATGCTTACAGTGATGAATAAAAAATAAAACAAACGAAAATGAAAACGAAAAAAACTCAATAAGGTAAACTTAACCCGATCATCGCCTCGAAAATCAGAAACACAAACATTTACAAGTAGAAGGTGATGATAGCTACATAAAGGTATGATCTTTTGAGGGGACTTTGATTGAGAATCAAAATTATTGTTGGCTGCCAACAGGTATTTAATGAGGATTAAATGGATGAATGTTGAGTGGTATTTTAAGAAAACATTAATTAATTAACTTAATGAGTTTATAAGATATGGACAAGTGTCAACTTTTGGTTGGGTGAGCCTTTGTACCTTATGGTAACGTAGTGTGTCGTGGTGGGTCCACGTGTCAAGTGGATATTGAGTTGTGGGTTATAATGATTTGGATGAAATATTATGGCTAGGCAGCAAGTGATGTGCTAACAACCACGTCAATATTGGATGGTGACGTATCATTCCTGGATAGAAGTGCATGGAATAGTAAGTGACATGGAGCCACGTGGCAGTAAGGAGACCTTTGGCCAAAAAATACCCCAAAACTTTAAAAGGTCATAACTTTCGATCTAGAGCTCGAATCTAGGCATGATTATAGTCGTTGGAAAGTTCATGACAAGCTGAAGATGATGATTACCTCAAGGAGATAATTAGAGATGGTTAAGGAAAAAGTTAAATTTTAATACCCCATCCTGTAAAACATCACTTAGGGGGTTGGGTGTCTTACAATAATAAACCTTGTTACACACAATGTACACATGTGAATGTGGATTACAACTCTAAAAAATTATAATAAATATGAGTTACATAATAACTCATTTTAGAATATAGGTATCTCCTCCAACTACTTGAATACATTCATATATCCAAATCACATGCTTCTCTCCATAGTGACTTTATTAACGTCTATATATACTTATTCTCACTCATCGCATATGTGGTTCATTTATTATGTTGACCCCTATTACATATACAATTACCCAATTAAATATACAATTAACCTCATACATGTCATCCTTGGGATCATACCAAACATGAAGATGGTGTTTGCACACACTTACATCTCTCCAACTTCAAAATACAATGGCAACTAATTTGATATTATCTTACTTGAATGGAAGGTAAATAATTATCCCATTTTTTTTGTAAAAGTTGACTATCTTGTGTGATTCACCTAGTTTTGAAATTATGTATATCATGGGGGTCACTTAGTAAATAAAATTCAAAACATATGCTTCCATGAACTTATAAAATTGCTCATATTTTTAGAATGTATCACATCCTGCTCTTATTTATTGTCCCCTAGTTGTAAATCCATTCATAATTTTTAACAATCCCTTGTGGAAATTTTACCAATTTATAACAAAACATTGTATGATTGGTTAAAATGATATGCTCCCACATAATTTTAAAAATCCCCTGCCCCTATTTATTATTCATTATACCAAAATATATATTGATAAAATTAAATAGCATGTGTATGGATTAGGTAATATTTACTAGAATTCTAGTGTGACTCCTATGATGTATATTATTCTATAAAATAGTTTTACTGGTCATTTTTGGTAGTAGGATCTAATTTTTTTATGTCGCCAACATTTTGCATATTTTAAAGGTTTAAACATAATATCATTATGTTGATTTCTTCATCACACAAATGTCTAGGGTATACTTGGTTGCAAGTGTAACGATAATGAGGGAAATAAGGAGTATTGATTTGTAAGAGGTAAAGCATTCCATCGATCTGTTAGCATTTTTCAGTTGTAGCTTTGTTTTCATTTCGTATAAATGTGTAAATTCTCAATTTGGTTTTCTTCCTTGAAGAACAATGGAATGACAATTAGCTATGTATATGCAACATCTTCATTACATTGATATGTGGGCATTGGCTAATTGGTAACAACTAATATTTTCTTCTATAATTTTATTGTTGAACAATGTATTGACATTTACCTCAATGGTCATAGTTTTTTTGCTTTATAATCAAGCTATTTGTTTACAAGTTTATTTTCTCTTTATCTCTCTAGAAAATCCATACTCTATTGTCAAAATTATGAAAGGTCGATCTTCTCCTATCTCACTAAAAAAAAATTGAAGACCTTAAACTTACGAAGAAATATTATATCTAATAAAAATCATTTACTATGTATAACTTAAAGTTCATGGTTTTTTCAAAACCATTATATATGAGCTAATGGGAGGTAACTAGAGGTTATCCCTTTCCTAAAGGGAGTGAGGGGAAGGAAAGGAAAGGAAAGGAAATACTCTTGCATTGGAAGGAGCTTGAGAAAAGACTAAAAATTAATACAAATTTAATTTTAAAATTTTTATTTAACCAAACATTAAATTGATGTATAAAACTTCTTTGTTTTATAAATTTTATAAATGCATTTAATGATAATAACATAATATATATAATCTATACATTTGACCAAATTTAACTTATTTATATGTAAAATAAATTACAAATTATAATAATCTACTACTCATGATGATGGGTGGAGTGTCCATTAGAAATGTTGGACATGGGTGGAGTGTCTACTCCAAACCTTGGACGTTTAGAAAACCTTTTACATAATTTATTTTCATAATTTTTCTTTAATTATAATAAATATATTTAATAAAAAAATAAAAAATAAAAAATAAAAAATATATAATTTTATCATTATTTTATATAATTTATTCAAGTGTATTACTAATGTACTCTCAAACACAATTGATGTTATGTTCTAATATATATTTGTTATTATTAAAGTGTAATGTTTGAATAGTAAAATATTAGTTTAGATAATAATAAATGTTTAAACTATTATATGAAGTCAAGAACTAATACAATTGAACACAATTGATGTCATGTTCTAACATATATTTGTTATTTTTATAGTGTAATGTTTGAATAGTAAAATATTGGTTTAGATAATAATAAATGTTTAAACTATTATATAAAGTCAAGAACTAACACAATCGATGTCATGTTTTAGTATATATTTGTTATTATTAAAGTGTAATGTTTGAATAGTTAAATATTAATTTAGATAATAATAAATGTTTAAACTATTATTATATGAAGTCAAGGATCATATAAAGATATAGATAAATGTTAATTAGGATATAGATAAATGTTAATTAGTTTATTAACACTATGTATAATATTATGTAACTAATTAATAAATAATTTGAGATAAAATATGTTTTTTTCACTTAAATCTACACATTTTAAATCTGTGTCACATAGTATTGACAGATATGTGCCATATTATGATTGAACTATTTATTTTCAATTCTAAAAATTATAAAATTTAAACACATAATAAAAATGTTTTTTTACATAGCTATTGAAAGATACGAGTCTGTGATTTTAGAAGAAGTTCAAAATACTATAAAAATGAAATCTATTTGATTCAAAATAATAAAATGGATGCTTCATCACCTCCTTTACAACTCAGATGCAACAAAACATTATACATTTGGTAGCAAAAGTAAATAAATGTTGGCTACTATTTCCGCACGATCTGGTGAGTACCGTAGCCCGCTGATGAAATCTTGACTGTGTAAACAGTAGGTCCAAGTCTATATATTTGGAGATCTCTCTCGGTCCACCAATCAAATATCGATCCAGATTTCTTGTGAAATGGCACTTGTACAACTAGCCACAATGTTGGGTTTCTTGCGCATAGTTCGTGCAGCTTATGCACTATATAGTGACTAGCAACTTTTTATGGTGGCAACGATGCCTCAAGGACAATGGATAAGTTCAGAGTGGAGGTTTGGTTGGGCATATTCATAGTTTTCTTGAAACTAATGATTGTCTTTCCATGGCCATGGATCTCCAATGAGAAGAGCATTTGGAAACAATTCCCAACTACGTAGTTGTAGTCTCAGATATAAATTAAGGTGAAGTGTTCTTATCTTTAAATGACCATTCCATTCCTTGTGAAATGGTGCATGTACAACTAGAGAGAACAATTGCCTAATACCCACTTCACCCAAAACAATATTTGAAGAGCATCGTATACCACTGCGTTACCTAGGGTATCACTGTCTGCTTTAATAAAAATGTTATCACAATAGGATTTGGATATTTAATAAGAAAAACTGTTGAAAACGCGGTCAAAATCGAGATGAAAGCTACCCGGTAGCCTGTGTTCCACTTGGATATCATTAAGGTTGCAACGTCCATCCTGAAAGCTATAACATTAGCTGCCATTATCACTGCAACTATAGGAATATGTGATAAATCCATCGAACAAAATCTACAAGGCACCACGTCTTGTGCTCCAGGTCGACTGATCTAGTCATCTTGATGCTAACCACGTCGCGTGCTACAGGCCCTCCGATATTCACCATGTGTATGCTGAGGCGGTCTGATCTAGTTGTTTGATGCTTGCCACCTGGAGACCTATAGGCCCTCTGATCTAGACGTTCGATGCTTGCCACCTGGTGTAAGACCTCCGAGCTGGTCATCGGATGCTCACCACCTGGTGCTCTGTAGGCCCTCCGATATGGGAATCAGATGCTCACCAAATGGCACTCTTTAGGCCCTCTAATCTGGTCATCTGATGCTCACTAAGTGGCTACTTGTAGACCCTTCAATTTGGTCGTTTGATGCTTGCCACATGGCAACTTGTCGACCCTTCAATCAGATCGTTCGATGCTCTCCATGTGGATAGTTGTAGGCCCTTCGATCTGATCGCTCGATGCTCACCACGTGGCCACTTGTAGGCCCTCCGATGTGGTCGTCCGATTCTCTCCATGTGGCCACTTGTAGGCCCTCCAATGTGGTCGTCTGATGCTTGCCACATGGCCACTTGTAGGCCCTCCGATGTCATCGTTTGATGCTTGCCACATGGCTACTTGTAGGCCCTCTGATATAGTCATTCAATGCTTGCCACGTTGTGCATTGTCTACCCTCGGACCTTGTTGTTTGATGCTCACCACGTGGCACATTTTCTTCCCTCGGATTTGGTCGTCCGATGTTGGCCACGTCGCATGTTGTCTGCCCTCGGATTTGGTCATCCGATGCTCCCCACGTGGTGAGTTGTCTGCCCTCGGATCTTTCCATCCGATGTTGGCCACGTGGCATGTTGTCTTCCCTCTAATCTGGTCGTCTGATGCTCCCCACATGGTAAGTTGTCTGCCCTCGGATCTAGCCCTCTGATGATTTCCAAGTGGCATGGTGTTTTCCCTCATATCTGGTTGTCTAATGCTTTCCTCATGGCATGTTGTCTGCCCTCGGATGCTAGCCATGTGGAACATTTTTTTCCCTCTGATCTGGCCCTCGAATGCTTGCCACGTGGTGCATTGCAGGCCCTCGGATCTGGCCCTCGAATGCTCACCACATGGCACGTTGTAGGCCCTCATATCTGGCTCTCGAATGCTTGCCACATGGTGCGTTGCAGGCCCTTATATCTAGCCCTCGAATGCTCGCCATGTGGTGCATTGCAGGCCCTTATATCTGGCCCTTGAATGCTCGTTTCTTTGCAGACCCTCGGATCTGGTCATGGGATGCTCGCCACATGGCATGTTGTAGGCCCTTGGATCTGGTCATTGGATGCTCGCCACGTGGTGCATTGTCTACCATCGGATCTGGCCATGGGATGCTCCCCATGTGGCGCGTTGTCTTCCCTCAGATTTGGTTAACGGATGCTTTCCACATGGCACATTATTTTCCCTCGGATCTGGATCTCGGATTCTTGCCATGTGGCGCGATGTTTTCCCTCGGATCTGGCTGTTAGATTCTTGCCACGTGGTGTGTTGTCTACCCTCAGATATGGCCGTCATATTCTTGCCACGTGGCGCACTAGCTGCCGTTGAATCTGACCATAGGATTCTCGCCACGTGGCGCGATGTTTGACCTCGGATCTGGCGGTAGGATTTTAAAGGAAAATAATATTTATAAAAGGACTAGTAAGAATGTGGCACCTGCACTCGCCCCTTTAGATTTTCTTGAATTTAGGAATGTGGGCGACCGGAAGGGAACAAGCACCATAATCTAGACTTACCTCATAGGGGGATATGAATTGTGGGCTTAGCATGTATTCATGGATCTCTCCTTCCCTTCACTATTCCAAAAACAAATCTACTAGTCGCGGGAAAGGAAGCAACATTTGAGTCAGCCTCTGGTAAGCAAGGTTGATAGGCGAAAGGGACTAGGCGACCGTGGCTAGAACTTATATCGATTTGTATGGCTTACAAATTAATTAGAAAAACCAATGGCAATAGATGAAGTGTTTGTGTTTTGATTGGACGATTGGAAACAATCTATATTTGACACATGGCGATGTCAAAATTTTGTAATATTGTGAAATCAAACTTTCGACAACTATTGTAAGTATACATTCAAATCTTTAATCATGATGTACAAAGTTTTTTCTTGGAATTAAACTTTTGTTTCCAAATTTCTGTTGAAGTATTGTACCATATGTCATATCTTCAATTGAAATATTTTGTTTACAATCTGTTTGTTAAGAGATATTTATATTAACAGGATAGGCATGGACTACACATTCTGAGAAATTTAATGTTTCTCGAGCCCATTTTAAACTTTATTTCGGTGCAAAATCTCTAGAGAGGTCTCTACCCTAATAAACTATCTTGTCTTAAATACAACAAACATTCGAAAACAATTGAACAACGCTTCTTTACTTCTAACATTTTTCAAAAGTGGATATCTATCTTGTGAATAAACTTACACTTTATTGTTGCGTTGTGTTAGGTTATACTCATCATTTAAATCACAACCAATGGTTTTGTTATTGCATTCTGATAGGCTGAATCCTGGATATGTATGTTATTGATGTTGTTAGGGTACTTACCAGGAATAATATATGCCTCTATGCTGTCACCAAGTGACACTGTTATAGAACATAATTTCTTTTGTTTGGAGTTTGGTGTCATGTAAATCTCCTTATTATGTACACATAATTGAATTTCTTTATTCAATTTTTAAAGTAGATTATGGGAATCAACTTTCTAGTATTTTGTATTAATATTTTCTTAAATAAATGATTTGCAATCAAGTTAATATATGGTTTATGTATGAGAAAGAAGGTTAAATGTTACTTGAAAGCATATGATCTCAATGTTATTGTCTCATTTATCATGGTAAGAAGTGTTTTCTTTTAACTGTTTTTTGGTTCTAAATGTATTAAAGTTAAAGTTACTTGAAAGTACATGATATGAGTGTTGCTTCACCTATGATGGTAAGAGATATTGGCCTTTAACTACGTTTTGGTTTTGGTTTTGGTTTTGGTTTTGGAGTATGATCTAAAACATTTTTTGATTAATTAAGAGGAAGAAAAAAAACAGGTTAACTACCCATGACCTACAAACATCTCTTAAGATGGAAATCTACCCTTACTAATCAACCGTTAATTATTTCAAATAATCAAAGAGCAAGGTTTTGTTCACATAATAATGTAACTACAATTCCTACTCTTGATATTGTTGTTCATATTAGAGTTTATTTCCTTTATTGGTCGATTGTATTATCAATAAGTGGATGAGTGGGATTTTTAGTGGATCAAAGTAACATGTTCCAACAGTTTGGAACCAAGCAAGAAAGCCACCAATAAAAGGGAAAGAAAAATTCATAAATAAATTGGAATGGATTTATATGTAGGAACTCTTTAGAAGTAATGAATAGATAATAATTATATAGAATATAATTACCAATATCTTATGTTAATCTATATTAATTATGAAAGGATGAAGCACAAAATTAACCACTCCTATTTGATAGTGTATTTTCATTTAGTAATAATTAAATTGAATATGAATTTAGAGAGATTATATCACTTATTATAAAGAAATAAAGAAAAGGGAAAACTAATAATCTATTTCAAATTAGAAATATCATATCACATGGTATAAGTTACATATTGAGTCAATTGTATTTGAATTTAGAGGAATCATATTACTTGTTATAAAGAAATAAAGATAAAAATTAATAATCAATTTCAATTTTGAAATATTATATCACGTGGTAAATTATGTGTAAGTAATTTAGAAAAACGTTTTATGATAAAGTAGTTGATTAATTTTCTAGAAAAAAAAATCATTTATAATTTAATATAAAATATTTTATGTTAATGAGTATTTAATATACATGTTACAACAAAGACAAAGAGGTTATCCTTGGCTCATAGGAGCCTTTCATAATTGAAAACTTAGAATATCATATGCTTTAAGAGGCATTATCTCTTGCAAAAGGAGGCTAAAAAAATTGCATACTAACAACTGCTACAAAAAATACCTAAAAAAAAACAAATTTGAATGACTACAATTGGAATTCCATACCTTCCCTTTCTTCTCCATTGACGTGTTCATAGAATCCAAAAACTCCGTTCAGAAACAACAGGGCTTCCTTGGATAGGTTGTAGACTTTTGAATTTAGTTCCCTAAGAATGTGGTGAAAAGACAGTCACTCGAAGGAGCTTAATTGGAATTCTACATCTCGGAGAAAATAACCAAGACCCACGTTCTCCACTTTTACCTTCTTGCATGCCCAATCTACAACTAACTTGGAGTCTCCCATGATTTGAATCCTTTTTATCCATTTCTCCTAAGCGATAGTTAACAATGTTCTAAGCGCAATGAATTTGGATTGGTAGTTTGAGCCTCTACCAGGGGCCTATCAAATGTGTAAAAAGTGGCTATGATTTAAGTAGAGTATTTCCCCTACCCCACATTGAGGCAGGTGCCCCTGGCTTGCTCCATTGAAAAATCCTTAGGGGATGGATTGGTTAAGATTCAACATTACATGAATATGATCCTTCTTCTTCTTCTTCTTGACCATAAAATCCTTCTAAATATTGATGAGTTGTGATGCGCATATCTCAGGAGGGATGAAAAAAAAATAAAAAAAATAAAATTGTTACTTGTCCACCAAATACTATTCACCAATATGCAAGGAAAATCTTTGAGATGGTTTACCATCTTATCTTCCAACTAAGTATGAAAATTAGCTTTGAGATGGTTTACCATCTTATCTTCCAACTAAGTATGAAAATTAGCTTTGAGACCTTTGTGCATCCAACTTACTTGAGATTTGAGCTCCTTATTCACCAAAGAAATGATTATTTATGTATATGTGTAGCGCATGAAGAGGTGGGAGCAAGAGTCTTCATTGGATCTACAGAGAACGCAAAATATTGGGTCTATCTAGCCTCACTTTAATCCATTCTCCCACGTGAGTAATTTATTATTAATAGCAAGCCAAAGATAAACTTTTCTCTTAAGAGGCACTTGTAACTTCCAGAGAGAGCACCACCACCAACAGTTTTCACCAGAGAAGCTTGCCTCCACCACTGTGTTGTATCCTAGCCCAGTTGTGTACTCTCTAGTCCCTGGGTTTTTTAACCAATAAATACTATATTCTTCTTCATCATTTAAGAAAATATAATTTGAGGCAAGCATATCTATATAGTGTACCCATTAAGCTTCCATAGCACTAGACAAGCTAAGGTTGCAACTATTTTTGCACCCTGAGGACCCTCTAAACTGCAATGTTTTGGATTGGGCATTCATTAGGAAGAAAATGCCATCATTGTGGAGGGGTTGTTTGAGGGAATATGAAAGGATAAAATCATCTCATCATTGTGGAGGGGTTGTTTGAGGGAATATGAAAGGATAAAATCATCTCATGTACCTATACATGAGTTTGATCCTATTCTCAGACCTATACCATTCCTCAATAGACATTCCTTTTATATACTTAGACTTCAACACATTGCCCCATAATAAAAAAATTGAGTGAGTCTCCAAAGGCTTTTGGTAGCCAATGAGAGCGCAAATAAGTGGATACTTTTAAGCCCCAACCACCCAACTTCTTAGGAAAGTATATCCTACTCCATTTGACCAATGTAGTGGCACTTGATAGATTCCCACCAAACCACAGAAAACAAAAACTGAGATTTTTTCACTTGATAGATTCCCACCAAACCACAGAAAACAAAAACTGAGATTTTTTTATCATGGTGAGGACTCCTTTGAGCATAATTGAAATAGAATTCCAATAGACTGATATGCTTTCCAAAACAAATTTTACTAAAATTATTCTCCCTCCTTGAGAAAGAAGAAAAATCCCCCAAAAGGAAATATGAGATCCAACTTTATTATACAACCAGTTCCAATCACCAGTCTTATACCCATCGAGATTTAGGAAGAACCCCATATGTTTAAAACCAACTTCCAACTCCTTACGTGGGAAGAGGAGAGAATATTTAATTCTTTTAAGATAGACCTTTGAAATACGACGAGGAATGACACAAGACTTAAGATAATTGACTAATGTACCTGTAGCTCGACATAATAAATCCAATATACTTTTTAAAGAAAGGAAATTTTGAGAGGACCCCATAATAAATCCAATATACTTTTTAAAGAAAGGAAATTTTGAGAGGACCCTTGAACAAAACATAAAATGTCATCCATGGAAAGGAGGTGGGATAAATATTCTAACGAGTATTCCACCTTCAAACCCTTGAGCTTCCCAGAATGGCATGCCCTGTTTATGAGCCTTCTCAAGGCCTTCGCGATCACAAGGAAAACAAAGGGGGATAGAGGGGACCCTGAAAGAATCTTTAGGGAGAACCATTGATAAGCACTACGAAATATGGCAAGTTTACGCACCTCCTTATCCAATTTTTCATGGGAAGGTGCAGACCCATCTTCCGAAGAGCAAGGTGAAGAAAGTTCCAATTGACCCTATCATAAGATTTTGAAAGATCAATCTTTAAAATGGTCGCAGACTGCTTCAGAGTTTTAATTGAGTGAAGAGCCTCCTGAGTAATAGAAACCCCACCATGAATTTGCCTTTTCTGGAGAAAACCAAATTGTTCTTCGGATATCACCTCACTCAGTAGTATTTTAATCCTAATGGATATCAAATTTTCCACCAGCTTGTAGATAACATTGCAGGTCTAGAATTATCATAAGAATTATCCTAATGGATAGGCCTAAAATTATCATAAGAGGTCCCATTGTGATATTTTGGAATGAGAGCAAGGAAGGTAGAATTGATAGACACCAAAACCTTCCCTGAAGCTGGGATTCACGTACTACCTTAAGAAAATCATCCTTAAGGAGATCACAAAAACCAATATAAAACTCAACCATGAGCCCATCAAAGCCCGTGATTTTCCCTTTCTGCATGGACGAGAGGGTTGCCAACACTTTGAATTCTATCACTTACTCTTCCATCAACTTGTTCATATCACTAGGAAAAACTGGGAAATATTTTGATAAGGCTTCGAAAATATCCTTCATAGGACAACCTTTTTTTTCTTGGTATAAATTCTGGAAGAAACGAACTCCCTCTTCCAATATGTCAATGAAGGAATGAACACTTGCAACATAATCCACTTTGATCTTTGAGATAGATTTCATATTCTTACTAAAGTTGGCACAATGATAAAATAATTTAGTGTTATTGTACCCCTCCTTCTACCAAAGAGTGTGACTCTTTGAGCACCATGTAGTTTCCTCTTTTTCCAAAATGGAGTGATGGAGAGCCTCAAGTTCATGAAGCAAAGTGAGGTTGTCCTTTGAAAAACTAGATTCACAATGAAGCATAATATCCTTGATGCTCAACCCTATCTCCTTTAAAGTGGATGAAAAATTATCCCTGTATTGTTTTCTCTAGATTTTCATCGTCTACTTGCAGCGTGTGATATTTCCTACCATCTATTGCATATGCATACCACACAAAGACATAGAAAAGGGAATCCAGGAATCCTTGATAACCTTCTTGAAATATTTGTATTATAACCATACGCTATTGAACTTCAATGGGGTAGGAGGCTTATCTCCACCCATAGCCATATGGAAAAGTATTGGAAGGTGATCAAAGAAACCACCAAAAGAGACATGGGACTGGAAGAGGAATGAGAAAGTAAGCAAATTTTCAGAAATAAAAAATCAGTCTAGTCTTTTTTAAATTGTTGTCTCATTAGAACAAAAATTTATCCACGTAGGTACCATTTTCACCAGCTCCATATCCACCAAACTATGTCATTCAAAAAACGACATGAAAAATCACTTTGGGGGTCCGAGCGAGTGTTTACTCCCCAAGTTTCCGGCACTATCAAAGTTAAATTTAGATCCCCTCCAACCAAGGTAAACTATTCTTCACAGACCTTTGCTGCTGAAAGTTCATTTCAATAAAATAATCGATTAATATAAGGGCCATATATATTGAGGATGATCATACCGATGCTTGAAATTTTGTCTTCCAACCACAAAAAAATGGCCAAATTGTGTATTGAGTTAAATGAATCTTTGAAAGTGCAACTCTATCCTGTAAGAAGTCCATCAAACTGTCCATCTGCATCAACAGTGCAAAATGACCAGGACTTTTACCAAGATTCAAAAAACAATATAGCTTTGACTCCATCCACCATAGTTTCTTGGATTAGGATGACATAAGGGTTGTGGCTCATGATGAGCCACTTGAGGGCTATTTTTTTACGGGAAGCCCCTACATGTCTTTCATTGAAGGAGAGGACTTTCATGGGGGAACCTGCTCGAGGGATTTCAATGGTATTTTGTTTTTTTGTGTTAATGTCTTTCATCGCTTTCTATTGGTATTTCACCAAATGTGATTTGCGACCGACTGGGTCTGGGTGGTGAACGTCCAAAGCTATCCCCCCTTCAAAGAGGAAACATCTAGAATTTTTTCTTTCGATTTGAGGGAATATCCTGAGGAAAAATAAGACTTAGAGAGAACAAGAGGAGAGGGAGGGAGAAACACATCAAAAGGTGAACCTTCGATAGGACGAGATTTTGAGAAGGGAGAGCGACTAGAGGTGGGAGCTTCCATGGGAGACAAGAAGATGGAGGTCGACAAAAAATTGACCTCAAGGGGAGTTGAGAGAGTAGAAGGGGAAACAAAGGGAGCAGGGGAAGGGGAGAACCCAGAACCTCGGGAGAATCCTCCCTCAGGAACATTGACGGAAGAGACAGAACATCGAACACTACATGCAAGGGGGAAGGATCAAGAACCTCTTTAGCTTCCAAAATAGAAAAATAAATCAAAGGAATGGGAGGAATTGGAGAAATATTACCAGAAGGAATCTCGACGCTCGATGAATCATCTTTTGTTCCTTTAAAGGAGACCCTAGCTACCACCTTTACGTTGACTGGAGAATAACTAGGAGAGGCGGGAGCTATTGCATCCTTGCCACCTGAAGAATTTTTAACTTGGACTTTCTTAACTTTGGTTTGCATGGAGCGAGGCTTGATACACTGGTGTTGACGATGTCTGACGCTATGTTACAAAAAAATTGAAAATTAATCTTCCAATAGTTAATCTTCTTCATCCACCTCTTATCTCCAAATAATAATTAAATTATGAACTTAGTAAAATTTTGTTTTACTTAATAAAGATAGGGCATGTTAAACGAAAGTGGTGGTCATCCTCAACCTCCTTTGTATCCTAAGGTGTTTTCAAGTTTCTCACTATGGATATCATAATAATTAATGATCCCAATCTTAGTGATGTTCATTTTGTTTTTAAAGTTCATATAATATCCCAAAAATATTTTTTTATAGACCATACTAAGATTGATAAAATATTTGTAATATTTCAACTTCTTATCAATGATTTTTATTAGCATTCTTGACATTAACTTCAAACTTCAACTATATAAAAATATGGTATTACACATTTTATGGTTACTTAGTATTATTGGTTTTATTTAAAACTAAATTTGAAATTTAAATTTTACTGACTATAAGTATCAAAGCTTTGCACCAAATCTATCACTTGAATTTTGATGACTTTATGATTCCTTTTCAAAAAGATCATATTTCACTAAATTTGGTTTTGTATACATAAGATTTTGTGGCTTCATCAATACAGTGCACTGTTTTTTTAATAGCACTTAAATATGTGGTAGTTTACCCAAAATAACTAAAGAAGTACTAAATACACCAAAACTAGATGAAGGACACATAATGATGATAAATTTAAAGAAAACAAATAAATGAGAAAATAACTTCAAATACGACAAAACTAACTATATAAAGTCATTGTATTTAATTGAGTATAGAATGAGTATGATTATGTTTTATATATACCATCTATAATTTACTATAAGTATGGGTCCAATTTCAGCTATATACTAGGTTAGGTAGACACTGAAAACCCTAGGAAGGGGAAAAATATATGTAAATTAAACTCAAGTACTCCATAGTATTTTGATTAAGGTTTGAGAAATAAAG
>CBVK0100758790.1:0-10412 GCA_900067695.1 Picea abies
AAAACTATTGATTATTTCTCATATATTGTGCATAGTGTATTGTGGTGTATTGGTGTAACTCTTATACTATTGTTCATTGCTCATTGGATATAATTGAATCGTTTAAGTATAAGTTGAAAAAGGTTTTAAATTTTACTTGATACTGATTCACCCCCCTCTCAGTATCAACATTAGGAAAGTTGGTGGGTCTCAAAACTCCATAAAAGAAAAGGGAGATGAGGAAGAAAGGGGATCGACTGATAGCATAACGTTACGCTGCCAAAATTGTGACTTGACTGATTGCTTGTGTGGAGTTGGGATTTTCTTAGCTCAAATAGGAGTGGTAGCTTTGCTTTGCGAGGTGAGTTGGTGATGCAGGAGCATCACTCCACCTCAGCAGCCAGCCAACCACGTCAGCGCGCATGCATTCAGAGTTGAAAGGGAGGCACAAACTCATTTAAATTTGAATTGAATGTAATTAAATATCTTAGGCTGGTGAGCGATTGTAACATCCCGCTCCGGTGCACTTACAAAAATTATTCTTTGAGGATACTTGCTCGCAAGTGATCTGGATTTTTATGTTGATAAAACATTTATCCTTCATTATGATCGTTAAGATAGATGACATGATGTTTTTTTTACTACTTTGATGTAGACAGGTGCTGCTGACTTAGTTTCATTGAGTGTGCAAGGTTTCGGACCTTGAGGATGCAGAGGCATCGGTGGAACCCCCTTGGACTCCAGATTGAGTTAGGGAATGTGCTATTTGGGTTGATCCATTTATGGTGATATTACTTTGTTTTGATGATATGATATTGATTTTATGATATGTTGTTGACGTTCTAACACGATGGTTGATGATGCAGGTTGACGATAGCTTGTCGGCCAGACTCACATATGGAGTAAAGGGGTCACACATGATTTCCATAGAGGTTGAGAGAGAGGAGTGGACAACATCCCTTCCACAGCCTACTAGCACTCCCACCGTGGCTTGAACTGTAGGTTAACAATTACCTAGTTCGAGAGGATCCACGATGCCATGAGGGAAGACTGCGAAAGTCGCTCACGATGATTCTAAGGGGCGTGCAATAAGGTGGGGGCCTTATTCCTTAGAGCCCTTAGTCTCCCACAAGTTCACCTGGCGGAGTGTTGACTCCAGGGGTTATATATGTCTACCAATCAGTCAAGTTGGCGAGTGGCACCCTTGGAGCACGTGGTGCATCTTGAAGGGCACGTCGCGCAAAAGAAACATAGGTTGGAAAGTGGCACCCTTGGAGCACGTGGTGCATCCTGAAGGGAACATCGCACAACAGAAGCAAACGAGATGAGTGGTACTCTTGGAGCACGAGTGCATCCTGAAGGGCACATCGCATTGATGATGATGATGAGACAACCTAGATGACCCTAAGACCTTAACGCCTTAAGAAATTCTCAAAATGACTCCCCTAATGAATTGTCGCCCAGTTCAAATCTAAACCTAAATTTAAAATGTCTCTAAGATAAAGTCTTGATAATCCCTAAGAAAAGATCCTACAAAAATAAACATAAGGGCGTAAACTAAAACCCTCCTAAGTGTTAGTTAAAGTCTTCTTAAATAATGGGGGGGTAAAGTAATGCGGGAGATAAATTAATTGAAACCCATGGTTTTTAAATTATAAAAAAAGAAATAAAATTATTTAAAGTGTGGGGGGTATAAAAGTTAGGATTTCAAAAATATAATGAAAAGATTTATAAGAGAATTTATCTTTTTAGGTTTAAAAGAAAAAAAGGGGGGGAAGGAATAAATAATAGAAATAGGGAAACTCATAATAAAGGAAAGTGGGGGACATAGGGTAAAAAGCAAAAAGGAATCAGCAGTTAAGGAGTTACTAAAGATCGGCAACTTCATTTTAGGAAAGTTATTAAAAGCATGAGAGGGGATCTAGGAACCCTAGGAGTAATTTTAGGAGCGACTATAGGGGGGGTGAGGGAAATGAGTCTTATAATTTTTTTAAAGAAAATAAATTTTGGAGAAACGTGGGGGATGAGTGACAGTTGGACGACAGAGAATTTTTAGAGGATTGTCAATAAAACTTAAATTAATAATGATTTAGGAAAGTAGTTGGGTCTCAAATTTCTATAAAAGAAGGGGGAATTGGAGGAAGAAGGGATGGACGGTTAGCGTAACGTTACGCTACCGGATTGTGGCTTGACTGTTTTCTTGTGAGGAGTTGGGAATTTCTCAGCTGTATTGGAGTGGTAGCTCAGCCTTGGAGGCGAGATGAGAAGCTAGTCTTATCTCTGGATCTTGTGTGGCCCCTTTGCGGCTCAGGGGGCTAAGGGGGAAGCAAAGTACCCCTAGCAATTGGCTGGGAGGTACCGGTGAGGTCGCTACAGTCGGCAAGAAGGAGCAGCAAGGAGCGCGAGACATCAATCGAGGCGGATGATAAGGAGAAAGGTACGCGCATTATTTGGTAGAGAAGAATGCTCGGATAGGTTTTTTCATTGTAATTTTGTTACTGTACAATTTTACCGTCAATGACAAATATTGATATAGTAGAATGCATGGTAATGGCTTGTGAATATAATTAGCATTATTATTCTGGACTGTGTAATTGCTTTCTTTTTATTTCATCAGTCTGGACTGTGTAAAGTTTTATTGTTGTGTGGGACTGTGTGAAATTTTAATTGAATAACCTTCAGAGTTCCCGCACCCAGTGTTAAACTTTTGTCTGAAAACGAATATTAAAACCCCTGCACCTTCGATTTAAATTCGTTTCTTGAAACAGGTGCTCGAATCCCTGCATCTTCAGTTGATTTTTTTTTTATGCAAACGAATCTTAGAATCCCTGCACTTGCTGTGTTAAATTTTTATATAAGCAGAATATAAAATCCCTGCATTTTCAGTGGTAAATTGTTTTTAAAACCGGTTGAATCCCTTGAAGATGCGCTATCACTGGTCATTCGTGCTTGCTGAGTCAGAGGCATTGTTCGGTTTGGGGGGAGGGTCATTATGTTCTGTTTTTTTTTTATTTATTATATCAAAACTTTCACGCCTTTGGTTATTTTTTCCAGCAATCTTGTTTTGGTCTGATGCATCCTTTGTTAATGGTCTTTAACTCTGCCATGGGATGATCCTTGTAACCCCGCGTTGTCATTTTTAGCTCTGAGTCTCCATTCTATCTCTGCGTTTTCTATGTTTCTAGGCTCTGCGGGGTGTGGTAATCAAATTCTGGAGTGTTCAATTGTTTACTAAACCAAATTAACCCTTTTGTCATTGATTTTGCTTGTTGCTTGAATTCCTTCTTGCTGGGCATTCGATTTTCTATGAGCGTTGAACTCTTGTGGGATGGAACTATTCCTTGCGCGTTGCTGGGCGTTTTTATGATTCTTTGACTGTGGGCAATTCCTTAGTCACTGTGGGCATTCATTTTTTTGGGGGACTCTTCGCTTCACAAGCTATTGTCAATGCGTTTATTTGTGGGCATTTCTATTTAAAGCGTGTGTTCATTTGATGCAGTTTTATTTGTGTTTTATCAATGCGTTGTATTGTTGTGTTTGCACAGTAGTGTGTGTTTATTACAGCGCCCCCCCCCTGTGGACAGTTTACCTCAACGCGTTATCCCTGTCCTCAATTAATTTCGGGTATTGTGACTCGCGACAGTGCCATGATTATAGTTGAATTAAAAGCAGCAGAACTAACGCCTCGACTGTCTCTACCCTTGTAAATTTTCCCTGTTGCCTTCCGTATAAACTGATGATAAGCAGAACAGGTTGCCTACGGTATAACTGATAATAGCAGGTTAGTTTGATTTGGATACTTGCTGTAAGATTTCAGATACTTTTGCCTTAAGAATTTTATACCTCTTTCCCTTTCGTTTTAATAATAAAATATTGATTCCACCCTTACCATTATGTCAGGAGGTGAACCTGCATTGTACTTGAGCCTTTCGTATAGACCCTTATCGTTAGAGTCGATGCATGAACGAATATTTATATAGGCTCCTTGTTTAGACCTCGTCATGGCTTAAGAAATGGGTTAAAGTCTTAATATTGATATTGATTAAAAAGAAGGATCATTTTTAAGAGGTACACATTGCGGTAAATTGTTGTATAGATCATTGTTGTATAGATCATTATTAAAGAGGTACACCTGGCTGTACATCACTGTGTAGACCATTGTTGTATAGATCATTATTAAAAATAGATCGTTATTATTGATATATTGTTGTATACATTGATAAGAGGTACACAAATCTGGTCTTTGGTATTTTGATGTATACCTGCTCAGATTATTGTTGATTTAAAAAAAAAATAGATTATTATAACCCCACAATATGAATGGATAATTGTTATGATAATACCCAATTGAAATTGTAATTCAATTTGTGCTTATGTTCTTTAAGGCTAGATGTAGATTGCACCTAAACGATAACTATTTTTAGACATGTTTGATGGGCTTATGACCAGACTTGATCTTAGAGTTGTCATTATCTTATAATATGATTGTTTGTTGCAAGGTTATTATAATATAGAAAGTGATGTGGTTATGATTAGTCATTGTAGTTTTATTGCATGGGTAGCATGCTAGTAGCATTGTGATTTAATTAAATTGCTAAGATCATCTCTATATAAGAGGTGACGTGGTTATGATAATGTTATTGTATCGGTAACATATAAGATGAACTGAGATAATGATGTAGTGGCAGAGTTATGTTAATAGTAGCGCAATGTTGTTATTATATTATTGTAAGGTTGTTGAGATCTTGTTGAATTGTTAACATATAGCGAAATGTCTTGAACTAGGTACAATAAATAGTTATGAGTTAGTAATTGGGGAACAACAATTAATGGAATTTATTTGAGTAGCTGGTCTAAATTTAATGCCCATTTGAGTCCTAGATAATGCCTTTTCTTAACAATGGTCATTCGCCTTCTGCAGAGATCGTGGTCATTCATTAATTATTTTGTACTCGATCATAATCAGTTACTTGCTTGGTCTGCTTATGTCGGGCAGGATGTAGATACCTCCATGTTCCTCAGAAAATTTTCCAGCCCTGAGACCTTAAATGGTTAAAATCGATGGGGACCTGGGCTTGAGCATTGATTATGTGTCTTGGAGGTCCTAACCTTGCAGGGTAGGATGGGCGGGTAGTCATTTTTACTAATCGTCGTGTGATCGTCATTTATGCACGCAGTTACTTGTCTTGCATCCTTGTCATATTCTTATGTTCATCATGGTTGTGTCTCATTCATCGTCGGGTGGCGACCCAGAGTCGAATGTGTCGATTGTTTCCTTGTACACGCGCGCACACACTTTTTAAACACACACACCTTAAAGAAAAAAGAAAAAAAATTGGCACCTATTTTCAGAGTTGTTTCCGTAACGAGGAGGGTGTGACAGCCATGAAATCCATGCCTTTGTAGAGGCTGTAGATAAGATAGGCATTTAATGTGTGTCATGGCTGAGATCTAGATCCATACGCTTGGACTAGACAGCCATTTATTGTAAATTTATTAGGGTAGGTAAATTCTGGAGGGAAGCACTCGATGAGCCCCTTAGGTAAAAGAGATATTGAGATCTCATTTTGAGGAAGCAAGGGTAGAAGAGAAGAGTCGGAGAGAGCTCAGGAACACCATTGTAAATATACAAGCATTTTCTCCATTTATAATACAAATAGCAATTTCTCTTGCATGAGTTCTGTATTTTATGGATGTCTGTGAGTGTTCCCTTTATTATGTAAATGTATGTTGTGGTTGTATGTTTGCAGGGAGTTTGTTTGATTTCAGTTTCGAGAGGTCTTTGAGGTTTCATGTCAGGAGGGCATGACAGAGTGTTGCAGACTCTGAATACTGGTGCATGAGTGCACTTCTGAACTCTGAGGAGTCAGAAAAAGACATGCTGAGGCACAGAACTGAGATCATCAACTCTGGAAGAAGACCCGTGAGCTTGCTGAACACCTCAAGAGGCAAGGCTATGGGAGAGAAACAAAGTTGTAGACAGAATCTCTGAGGATTTCTATGGAGCTCTGCCAGGTGGGCATTGAGCGTGTGTGCAGGAGTGTACAAAGGAAGAACTCTATTGAGAGTTTGACAGAAGACCAGAATCACTTAGGATTCTGCGAGAGTTCTACTAGGAGGGCATTGAGCAAGTGCATAGGTGCACAGAGAAGGACAGAACTGTTGGAGGTTCTAGGAGAAGAGATACTTCACCAGGAGGGCATTGAGGAAGTGCGCAGGCAAGCACAGAAGAGGAAAGAACTCTTTGAGTTTGGTGTTGCGAAGGGAGAGTCCACTGAAGGATCTCCACTGTGTTGCTGAATACCCAGAAGCACTTAGTCAGAGGTTGCTAGAGTGTATAATAGCTAGGAGAGAATCCATTTCATTCTCCATTTGAGGGAGAAGAGGAGAAGAAGGATAAAATCCCCCAAGGGGTCTGAGTGTTTGAGAAATCTCAGGAAAGACAACACTGTGGGTGTGCAAAGACTCTGTAAGAGCACAGACGTCGTAATACTTGAGGATTTGAGGGGAAGAAGCTCAAGAGGAGAAATGATAGCTGCAAGATTGACAGGAGGAAAGATCTGGAACATTGGTCTTACACGTCCAGGAAGAAGCTCAGGAGGAGGCGACCGATAGCCGTTGGATCTCGCAAAGAAATCACGTAAGTCGTTGGATCAGGAAGAGTCGTGCAGAGATTAGCCTCTGGAGGAGGAACGCACCAGTAGAAATTATCTGAGCCATCAGATCTGGGATCAAATCGTCATCAGCCATCAGATTGGACAGGAGCTACACAGGGTTTAGCAGTTAGGATATCGACCATCGGAGAATTGAAGTTCTCGAGGTCATAAGAACTGGGTCAGCGCAAGTCGTGAAATCCCGATGAGGATCAGAGTCGTTCGTTGGTAGAGGACACATGGCGAGCATCAGCGCCATCGATGTTTGGCGCATCGAGAAATCGACATTCTCATGGAAAAGTGATTGGGTAAATCCCAGGTGGAAATCCCAGCAAGATCAGAGCCGTCCATTCAGAGGGATAGGTGTCATAGTTCCGGAGCAAGTCAACATATCACCAATCGAGAAATTGGAGTTCCTAAGAACAAGGAATTCAGGACATCGAAAGTCTTGGAATCTCGATAGGATCGGGACCATCCATATGGAAGGACGTGTGGCAATCATCCAGCACTACTGGAGAAGACCAATAGGAGGGCTTCATCAACATATCATGAATTGGGATATCGGATATCCCAAGCAAAAAGGTTTCGTGCATCGTAGGATCGTGATATGTGATTTTCCGATAACGTCTAGGAGCGTGGGGCCACACTGAGTGTCAGGAGGACAGGTGGAAAAGGATCGGGCACCGTCGACATTTTGTTCGTTGGGAAATCAGAGTTTCTGGTGACAAGTTGTTCGTGCACTTTGGATTTGCGATACGTGAAACCCCAAACAGTGGGGAACAACTGTCACGGCAACAGAGGAGGAGGACAACGCCGGAGTGGAGGACAGCTGTCAACTAAATGGAACATCGGGATTTGGATGATCGGGAATCCCGCGGGTAAATACATTAAGGCATCGCAAATCCTGAAACCCCGATGGAAATCTATAGAGCTACAGACATATGGTAGCAGGTCATATGGATTAGGAATACTGCCAGGAAGGCTAGCGCTTAAGGTGTATCGGAGAATCGGAGATCAGGATTTAGAGAGGTAAGAAACTCTCGTCAGTGGAATCGCCGAAAATCGGATAGGAGTAGCCTCGGAAGGAGGTAAGACCCCAGTCACGGGGATCTGTTCATATGATGGAAGCTTAGCTAGGAGGGATAGCGCATAGGAGCTTAGAGCTCATCGGTGATTCGGGGATCAGGAGTTCAAAGGGTTAGTGACTCTTGACAATGGAAACAGTGAAACCCCGATGCCCGACAACCATTTCCTGTGGGGAAAATTGAGCACGGTCAGGTGCAGAGGCTGTGCAAGTAAACGAAGGACCTGTGGATCGGGTCATGTTTTGACAGGGATTCCACTTCAGAATCTAAAGAGCCAATTCGACTCAGTTAGAAGGAGGAATCAAACGATCCTGTGAGCAGGAGGTCAAGTGAAGGAATCTTGCGGGGTGATAGGTTGGAGGACCTCTTTGCATGAGTTGGGAAGCTAGATATACCATCTGGATAGTGTGTGGCTCCTTTGCAGCTCGGGGGGCTAAGGAGGAAGAAGAGTACCCCTAGCGATTGGCTGGGAGGTACCAGTGAGGTCTCTATAGTCAGCGAGCGAGAGCGGCACAGAGCGCGGGACGCGGCACGAAGCGTGGGATGTCATCCAAAGCGAGCGAAAAGGGCACAGGTATGCTTTTCATATTTTTATGGTAGAATGTGTTAGGATTCCTGTGGATATTATTATTAATGGAAGGGTAGAATGACTTGTTTTTATCATTATATTCTGGCCATGGGATAACTCAATGGGTTCTTTTCTAAGTTTGTGATCAATGTATTCTGGCAATAAAAAGAAATGAATTACAGGTCTGCATTTCAATGAAATTCTAAAATTTAAATAATGAAAAGGGGTTTTTGATTTCGGTCTGCCTTTATACTTATGTCTGAGGGTTGAAAAACGTTGGGCTCCCACTATTTTCACTAGTGTAAACTTTCACCACGAACCTTATGACTGTGCGTTGCTGGCCCTCCCCTTATATATATATATATATATATATATATTGCTGACTGTGTTGGTTTTCCTCCACTTGGTAGTTGCGATTGTCAATAACCCTTCCTCTGCGTTTGTTATTATATGATTGTCGGCTGTCCTGGGAGGGGCATTATTATTTGTTGCGAACGTTGTATCACTATAGGCATCAGATGACTGTGGGCGTTTCTCATTTGACTGTGGGCATTTTCCTTATTTACTGTGGGCATTTTGTTTTTGTGGGAATTTGGTTTTATAAATTACTGTCATTTCATTTTTCTAAATTACTGTCATTTCATTTTTGTAAATTACTGGCAATTCATTTTTGGGCATTTCGTCTTCTATTACTATGGGCATTTAGTCTTTGTGGGCATATCAATGATCTTTATGGGCTTGATCCGTGTGGGTATCTATAAAATGTCATGGGTATATTGTTTTAATTTTCATTTTTGATAATTTGGATATGAGATTTATTCCGGCCTTAGGCGTTGGGCACATTTCATTTTTGAAAAGGTGGAAATGAGATCTCGTTCTCTTTTCCTTGCGTCGTCATCACTTATCTGGCAAAATTTATCTGTGTAATTATTATTTACCTGCGAGCCTGTTTCTATCTGATTCATCTTTGTTATGGTCTTTAAATCTACAATTGGGATGATTCTTGTATATCTGCGTTTCGTTTTTTTTTTTCTCTCTGCGTCTTTGTTTCTATCTCTGTGTTTTTTTTGTTGCTAAGCTCTGTGTTATGGGGTGTATCTCTTGGCGAATTGGAGGAGGATACCCGCATGGTTCCCGACCCTCTATTCACGGAGTTCTTGATGTTGTAACCTATCTTATTATTACTAAGAGTTGGCATACACGACGTCGGGCATATCCCATGTTGGATTTCATCCCACATTTATAACCCATCAAATTTGGTCAATGAAATCAATAACTGAATGGTAGAAGAAGATCCTTCTCTACATTGACCCGTTAGGTTGGGACTCAGTCTTATCTTGCCCTTTCTACATATAAACATGTAAATCGGTGACCACAGAGTTCATCTGGTACTGCCATTGTATTTAGCAGTAACTCAGTTGCCACTTGCAAATTCAAATCGAATGTTATGGTGATTAAGGTAATTTTTTCTTCCATGGGTGCAATACATAATGTATGTAATAAATCCATGTAGTATTGTTTCGTTTTATTAGATAGAAAAAATTGATTTTGTTTGACTGATTCAGTTCATTACAAAGTTAATTGATAGAAAAAATTCCATTTTCTGTCTCATAATGTGATTGTCTGCAATAGAATGTATGATTCCTAATGGTATTACGCCAAGGATTTTTATTGATTGCTACAAGTTCTGGACGAGTATTGATATATTATATTAGCCATTTTGTTGTGTTTAAAGGTAAATTATGCAGGGCTCGACCCTTCTCTGGCACCAGATAACTATCTTGAAATGTGTGGAAATAGTGCTAATCCATTCCAAACCATACCTGGAATAAAAATGTTTGGGGTTGCTGTAAGGATATAGTGAATTTAGAAAACGATGGCATTTGACAAACCTTTATATTTTTTTTAAATAGGTAACTCAATGTTGCTGCAATGTATGGTGATGGCTATTTTATCGCAAGGTTTTCATGTTATGAAATAGTTTAAATTTTAATGAAAACTATTGCTTTCAATCTACATTTATTTATGGGTAATAATGAAAATAGTTTAATCTTTTAAACGTCTAATAAAAGTTATGAGTTCAATAAAAGTTAAATGGTTGAAAAAGATTATGAAAACTTGTATCTG
>CBVK0100758792.1:0-16779 GCA_900067695.1 Picea abies
ACGACGGTGACGATGCTAGTGCGGTGGCGAGAGCAAGACTGGGCCCAGTTACGAGATGTCGTGGCCATTGAGGAGCCCGGTGTTCGTGTGACTTTGGTAACTTGTGGGTTGCTAAAGTTCTTTGAGTGCCCATTGATACGGGCACATGAGTATCTATTACAGTTCCTGATCTAGATGTGGATTCCGGAGCTGCACTACTTCCTCGTGCGAGGAGAGTAGATCCCCTTCACTGTGGTGGAGGATGTATATTTCTTGACTGGGCTCCCCTTTCGGGGAACGCCCCTACCGGCGGAGCCAGTGCTGCCTAGGACTACTTTTCTCACCGATATTGGCCAGAGATATTGTTCAGGTTAGAACTTTATGTATGGGATGGTGGTGAGTATATCGGCTATATATTCCCTGGCGCATCGCTGTATAGCAGCGATGATTGTGCGGGTATATGGGTCACTGGTGACCCAACGGATTAGTGGTGGCCAGCTACTGGTGTTGGAGAGAGTGTTGGCCGACGAGCGTTTTGCTTGGGGGCTGACGCTGCATGCGCGGATGGTGGAGCAGTTGGAACACTGTCGGTCCATTGGTGCAGGGGAGTTTTCATTTGGGTCCATCCTAGTGGCTTGGTTTCTAGAGAGGGTGCCGATGTTGCGCCCGAGCATCCTACTGGAGGTGTCGGGGGCACGAGATCCGCGGTTGAGGCGGTGGTCAATAGTTTTGCTTCATCATGGTGGTGGTGAAGGTGGCCACTTCTTTTCAGCAGAGGCGACATAGGTATGGTGGCAGATGCCGCAGGTGATACTTCGATACCCCTATGTTGGGGTGATCACTGTATCATGCACCATGAGTGGTGCATGATGTATATCTTTTTTGTTGTATATAGGCTGGTGAGCCCATTTTTTGTATCGAGGTGCTGCATTGGCCTGCGGATACATGTATTTTTGTATGTAAACATTCAGATGGCTTGATGGGATTTTATATATACATGAGTATACATATTTTGAGATTCATATGGTGTCTACATTTTTTTTTTGCTGATGAGTTGATAATGTCTATTCTATATATATGTTGTGACAGGATTTGTGAGATGTTTATGTATGTGTAGATTGATGTGATATATGCCAATCTAACACCATGTTAGCTATGTGATCTGTTAATTGATTCAATTGTCTTGGAATATGTGTAAATGTAATGGAATCAAAATGTCGAGATAACAGCCTAACTTGCAGGTATTTGCGAAAGAGGCATGGATCACGTACAAGGTACACATTGTTGAGCTAGAGAACGACTAGTTGAGAGTCGAGGAAGACGCTAAGGTGACGAGTACGATGATGATGGGCGTTGGCCAGGAGGCCAATGAAAACAGTGTATTCATCTTGGTTGTTGGTTGCTGGCCCCAAAAATATGCTGCTTGAATGGAGCATGTCATGTGAGGGGGTGTAGAGAGCCCAAGCATTCGAAGCGAGATTTTGTATCCAACGGCTGGCGCCGTCGGCGTAACCGATGTGGTAGGCTGGTGGAGGAAGCATCTGTCAATAGCACAAAGGATAGTTTAGACGTGAGGGAAGGAGAAAAAGATTAAAAACTCTAGAAAAGAAATAACCTAAAGTAGAATGACTACTTTTAAGCATAAAATTTCTTGAGATACAACCCGTTGACGGGTTCTTTGAGAGAGAGGCCTTCGAGAGAGGCCAGGATATATGCGCCTTTGGTGAGGTAATGTTGAATGATGTATGGGCCATGCCAGAGTGATTTGAATTTTCCATGGCCGAAGGTATCATGAGCGATATCGTAAGCTAGGATGAGGTCACCTTCACGGAATGATCGAAGGTTGACATGGCGATCAAAGGTAACCTTGGATCATTTTTTAGTTGCCTCGTTGTTATGTAAGGAAGATCGACGATCTTCATCCAGAGACTCCAAGTTCAGCAAGCGCTACTCCATTGGAGCAGTGTCAGGTAATAGCTCAATTGCAGTGCATAAGGTGGGAATTTCACACTTGATGGGAAGAGTTGCCTCGACCCCATGGACTAAATGAAATGGTGTGAAACCAATAGCGGTTTTCACAGCCGTTCGGTAAGCCCATAGCACAGAAAATAACATATGATGCCAATTGGTTTTATGTTTATTAACTGTGCGCTGTAACATGGTCTTGAGGACTTTGTTAACTGCCTTGACTTGTCCATTTGACTAAGGGTAATATGGTGAGGCAAACTCATGAGAGAAGCCTAACCGAGATGAGAGTTCGACGAAGATCTCATTCTCGAAGTGTTTCCCATGGTCAGAAATGAGTTGGAGGGGTACTCCAAAGTGGGATATGATGTGGTTAAAGAAAAAATGCATTGCAGTGTCAGCGGTATTGTTGAAAGTGGGCATAGCTTCGGCCCATTTGGTGAAGTAGTCAACGACGACAATGATGTATTTGTGACCATTGGTGGAGGGTGGATTACAAGTCATAAAGTCAATGCCCCATTTGCAAAAAGGGTGGGCTGTAATGATAGGGTGGATAAGAGCGGGGGGAGCCCAGGCTTTGTTGGCGTAGAGCTGACATTTCTCACATCGTTTCACGGCATGAATGCAATCATGAAACAAGGTAGGCCAAAAGTAACCGGCTCAAATAATCTTTTGAGCAGTGGATATACCCGAAAGATGGCCCCCACATGTGCCATTGTGGCAGTCATTTAAGACTCTATCGACCTCGTCAATAGTCAGGCATCGACGAAGAATGGTGTCGATGCCCCGCCGGTATAAGATGTCTCAGATGAGAAGGTAGCGGGGGGCTTGATGGCAAATACGTTGACGATCATCTCGTGAAAGGTGGTTACCTAGCTTTTGAGTTCGGAGGTAGACGAGAAGGTCGTTGTACCAAGGATCATTCAAAGTGATGTAAAAGAGATGTTCGTCTAGAAAGTCGGTGTTGACGGGGGCGCTGGTGGTGTCCACGGGGAGGGCCGTGACAATTTCGGCGAGAACGAGGGCCTTCTTACTCTTAGGTGTTGAGAACTCGAGGTTTTACTTCTGAAGGATAATGATCCATCGAGCAAATTTGCCATTAATTTTCCGACAATTGAGCAAGTACTACATAGGGTTGGAATCTGCGACGACCTTTGTGGTGCGAAGCAGAATGTAATGGCGCAGTTTCTGGACTGCGAGGACAACTGCAAGAGCAAGTTTCTCTTCATGTTTATACTTCAAGGGTGGCCCTAAGAGGTTTTTACTAACGTAATAAATGACATGTTCACAATTATCATCTCCGAGTTGGACGAGGACGCCGACTACTGATACAGCTGAGGCTGATACGTAGAGGATATAGTCACGATTGTAATTAGGTGCATTGATTAAAGGTGCATTTGAAAGCGCTGTTTTAAGATCATCAAATGATTGTTGGGCGTGGTCGTCCCAGTGAAATGGGATGTCGTGACATAGTAAGTGAAGGAAACCATGTGTGTGTATGGCGTAATCCGGGACAAAGCGTCGAAGAAAGTTAGCTTTTCTTTGAAGACTCTGAAGTTGCCGTAAATTCTGGGGAGGTGGAATTTTGGTGATAGCTTGGACTTTGAGGGGGTACACGGTAATACCGCTTTGGGAAACAATAAAGTCAAGGAGGCGCCCTACGGTTGCATAGAACACACACTTGAGAGGATTCAAGCAGATGTTGTACTTCCGACACCACTGAAAGATGATTCGTAAATCATTGAGATGCTGGGTGCATTTCTTGGATCGAGCTGTGAGGTCGTCCAGGTAGGCGAGGATGATTTTAGCCATATCGTGGAAGATGTATGTCATCACCCATTGGAAAGGTGTGCCGACATTTTTTAAGCCAAAAGGCATGACATGATATGAAAAGGTACCCCATGGGGTAGTGAATGCGGTTTTATACTGATCAGATGGGTGGATTTGAATTTGGTTATAGCCAGAGAATCCGTCCATAAAGGAGAGAGCCTCGTGGCCGGCGCAGTCATCGATAATTTGATCGATGAAAGGCATTAGAAATTTGTCTTTGGGACATTCGTTATTGAGATCGCGAAATTCTACGCAAACGTGGATAGTGCCCTATTTTTTGTCGATGGGTACAGGGTTGGAAACCCATGAAGTATAAGTGACGGGGTAAATAAACCCGGCAGCGCGTAATTTGTCAATTTCGACTTTGATAGCCATGAATTTGGATGGGTGTAGCGGTCGTTGTTTCTGGCGAACTGGTGTGATGTCGGGCCAGGTATCGATGCAATGTTCGACAATGGAGGGATCGAGGCCAGGCATTTCTGTGTATGACCAGGCAAAAATATCACTATATTCCTGGAAGAGGGCTTTATATGCGGCGATTTCCTGAGGAGTGCAAGCAACTCCAATGGTGATTTCTTCAACGATGCCATGTTTAATGGAAATGTCGATTTTGATGGTGGGGGAAAATGTTGGCCATGTTGCCTTCTTCAAACGCATCAAGAATAGGAATGGGATTATTGAACCAATCGATAGGCCCTGATGGGATAAAATCCTTGGTTTCGACTGCGTAAGTGGGGTTTTGGTTAGGAGGCATGGAGGCCACTTGTGGAGAGAAGAGTGCGCGGTGGTGTAGCGCATCCCAGGGAGAGTCTGGGTGATTTAACTCTTTGATTATTTCTTCATCGTATTGGAATTGCCAGGAATATAAGGGGTCATGAGGAGCGATCTCGGTGACAGTGTGGTTGCCCCCTGATGAAGAAGCAGTGGGAACCATGCTAGGAGATGGTGAGGGTTCACTCGACATAAACCATATATTGAAGTACTGAGGGGTACCTGTGGTGGTTGGGTGGAGAGTGTCCATAGGGGAATGAGCAGGAGAGTTGGGGGGGGTTGCGGGGTAAATCCTCAGATACGTCATTGAAGAACCATGGAAGCATTGGGAGTGCCTCGGTTTCGGGAGAAATGACATGAGGATCCTCTAGTGACGAGGTAAGGTCAATTTTTGCCTCTGCGGGTCGGTGAAGTAGGGCCAATTGAAGTTGCCTGTATTCAAGGATCATAGGACACTGGTATGTAAAATGAGCTAATGAATCGCAGAGAGAGCAAGGGTATCTCATATGTTCATTGACTAAAGTGGTGACATAGCAGATGTTAGTGATATTTGTTGACGAGGACATAGCGGGACTGGGTTGTTCTGGAAGTTCTAGCGTACAACCACTAATGTTTGCTGAAAGCATGGCAGTGCTGGGCAATGATGGGTGTAATGGCCATACTCTGAACATATATCACAAGCATATTTGGTCCTCAAACCTTTACTACTGGAAGGGTGGGTGGTAGTGGTGGGAATACCAGTAGTGGTGGGTGTTGTGGGAGTTTGATTGAGGGGGATCAAATTCCGTAATTCAGGTAGTGATGGACAATTGTTGGTTTGGTGGCCCTCTTTCTCACATAGTGCACAAGGTGGTGGGATGCGTGGAGGAAGTGGAGTGGTGGGCTCGTTCTTCTTTCTCCTGCCCCCAGCTGTAGCCGGTAGGTTAGTGAGTGGGGGGGTGGTGGGGGTAAGGACGAGAATCATCATGGGGAGGCCTTCTGTGGGGGAAGGGATGGCCGAGGGATCATCTATGGTCGGTGTAAATACCAAACTGGGATTGCTAACACCATATTAGGGAGTGTGAGCGTTGTGGCTACCTGAAAATCTTCGATACATGGTGGAGGGTAAAAGAAGGGAATTTGGGTGAGGGGTTGGGGGACTGTCTCCCAAACAGGATTATGCCCTTGAGGGGATGTGGATTCATGGACTGTTGAGGTCGACGAGTGCGCAGGAGGCTCCGACAGGAGTGGTTCTACGACTATTGGGATTTCAAAAATGACTGAAGCCTCCTGAGGAGGAAGAGCATCCTCTGTGTGAGTTTCGTTAGATGATATGATGCACACTTGATTAGGAGGATGAAGGAGTGGTGGTGCTCCATGGTATGCTCCTAACAAGGATGGATCTTTAAAAATCCTAGGACCCATCTCGACGAGTGGATATGCATCTTCGTTTGTGTGGATGAGAGGAAGATTGTTATCGAGGTTGGCAGATGGGGTAGGCTCATAATGTGAGACTTGGTCTATGGTCACGATCTTCCCATTGTGGGGGAACATCATTGTTCAAAATATGGAAGATGCCACTGCCTTCATAGCATACATGTAACTACGATCGAACAGGATATTATAATCGAGCGGGACGTCGATAACTTTGATATCGATGAGGATAGTCTTGCCCCCGAGTTCAATGGGGACATTTTGAAAGAGCCCTTTAGAAGAGGATGGTCATCCGTCATAAGCTCATAATGTGATGGCAGAGGGTATGAGTTTCGGGGAACCAAGTTTCTGCCATACTATTTTGGACATAATGCATGTAGATGCACCTTCATTGATGATACACCGATGAACTATGATGTTTCGTATTTTCACTGGTATTTGAAAAGCGATCAAGGCGGGAAGACGAGGTTCTCCGCTATCAAGATCAAAGGTGATGAGTTGAGTATCTATAGGGTCGACTACCCCCAAGGAAGAAAGTAGTGATTTCCACTAAGTAGGACAAGTCTGGAGGACTTCCAAGACTGACATGGCAACCGGGGATTGTGCTAAGTCGTCTACCAAACTATAGTTATGAGCTGCCCTAGCCTGTGGGTTGTGGACATTCTGACACAATTGGATGCGAGGGATGTGAAGTGGTGGTTCGGTGGAAGGGAGAGGGATCACCAACGGGGGTCTCGTTGGTGTAGGGTTTGTCTCTGGAGTGATGGGAGGAGACTCAGTGGGTGCATGATACTGACGATTACGTGTTTGCAGAAGGATTTCTTCCTCACTGGTGAGGAGAATTGTACGCTCTGCTGGATTGTTGGGGTTAAGGTATTGTCCCCCTTGAGGTGGGGGATGTTGTGTTTCATGTTGGGTGTTTATCACACCTTGATGTGGAATAGGATTTTGCAGCACAACGGGCGGGGTTTGTTGCACGTATTGTTGTGGTGCCTACTGAGGGGCAGTTTGTGCATGAGAATGGGGAAGATTACCAGAATCTTTCAACCATTTGAAATCAACGATCTGGGGGCAATGATGAGTGTAATGGCCGAACTCACCACAAATGGCACAAGGGAAGATGATTTTAAAATTATTTCTCCCTTGGCATTTATTATTAGTATTGCCCCCTTGGGGGTTTTGGTTCCCTTGGTTCTGGTTTCCCCCAGTGGGTTGGTGCTGTGGGGGTTAATTCCCGCCTTGACCTGGGTTGTTGTTATTCCTGTTCCATCCTTTCTTCTTGGCATTGTTCAATGGATGGGTTGGATTGGCTGTGTTCAACTGTTCAAAATTTTGGTATTGTTGAGCAGCAGAGGTTTGAACAAAATTTACCCCCGCATGAGGATGTGGGGGAGCCATGGGTTGTGGGGGACCAGAAAATGGGAAATAAGGATTCTGTGGTGGTACCGATCCATAAGGTACATAGGAAGGCGTAGTTATTTCTCTAGTACTATAAGATGATGTTGAGGGAGTACCACTATTTGTGGGAATAGGTGGATGTATGGGAGGTGCCAGTGGTGGTCCACTGATGGGTGGAGGTATAGCGACAGGGTATGGCTATTGATAAGGGGTTGGGGGGTAATAAGGAGTGACCCCGTATGTCGGCGGGTATTGAGGTGTTCCATACATCGGTGGTGGTTGTGGTTGTGGACCATGGTGTGTGGTGGTGCCGATTAGTCTGTCTGCTGAGTGAGACATCCCAGGTTTGTCTTGGCCAAATGGCACAAGTTTTGGAAGATCAGGAAGTACCGTGTATAAGTACCCTGACTATACGTAGATGAGGTCATACTGTTGGGCTTTGCTGATGGCTTCCTCTTCCGATTGAGGGAAGGTGGAAGCTACATCCTTACCGAGGAGAGAGACAAGTGATCTAAGAAACCAGTTGAGACACTGTTGCTTGGTGGTTTCTGCTTTGCACAAACTACGTCGCCTACGCCACTCATGAATGTGGTCAGTGATGTGTGTGGCTGAGGTTTGTTTGAATTTAGAAAGTAGTTCTAGACCATTGTCACGGCGGATGGGTAATTGGAAGAAGGTCAAGAATGCTTTGGCCAATGACCAAAAAGTTGCGTGGGACCTCGATTTTTCTTCAACATACCATTTAGCCGATGGGCTAGTGAGTGTGCGTTGAAATAATCATAGTCTGATGGAATCATCCATA
The DNA here is from genome assembly GCA_900067695.1 of Picea abies. Classification (NCBI taxonomy): domain Eukaryota; kingdom Viridiplantae; phylum Streptophyta; class Pinopsida; order Pinales; family Pinaceae; genus Picea; species Picea abies. The sequence continues at coordinate 8,159 of CBVK0100758792.1, forward strand.
ATGCTATTGGAAGAGCACCATAGATGAAAGGTCATGACATGGTTGGCAGGGTCATCCCTTGCCTTTCCTTCAAACTTTGGTATGTCTGAAGGTAGTTTTGTTGGCATTGTAGGCCATGTGGGATCATGCAATATAGGATCATTAGTGAGTTTAGTGAGATCCGGTATGTTGAGAGAGGCCAAATATGGCATTTGTAGTGGGGGGGGAGGATTAGCTCCGACCATAGTATGTTGTGAACCTAACCTGTGAGGGGGGCTAGGTGGGTTGGTGCTCCCTCCTTGAGAGGAAGTGGGTCCCCCGCTTCTGTGTAAAGGAGAGTGAGTGAATGGATGCCCTTGGGAAGTTGACCCAAGTAATGTAGAACCAAGCAAAGCTGATCCTAAAATAGTAGCACTCACAGGGGTGTGTGGAGGAGGTGCCGATGAGCGGGCAAGACCAGATACTCCCCCTAAGATAGGAGGGAGGTTGAGCAAGCGTCGTGAACGATGGGGGTTTTGTGGTTCCCCTATGATGTCAGACTAGCTGTGTGAGTGTGTGCAAAAAGTGGTGAGAGTAATATAGAAACAAGAGTCTTTGCTTTGAATGTTTGCACAATATATATATCCAAATCAAACTATAATCAGATGTGCATCATACATAAAATGAGAAAGAAGCATATATGTGGGTAAGTGGGTTTTGTTCGCGTGGGGGAATCAAAAGAAAGAAAATGCTCGTGTCCTAGAAGACGTAACGTCCTTCCTCTCAAATAGCACTGGACCTTCCAATAGTACTCAACAGTGGGGTCTAAAGTCATCGAAAGAGAAACTAGTGAAGGATGAAATAATTGGTTATAATGAGGGGTAAAGGGGGCATATCTCGAAAGAGATGGCAATATTTTCCAATAGCCACACACAATCCAATCAAGGTGCAATTGCAGCCCACAATTGCCACTTGGGTAGATGTCCTAAATTTGGCCACTAGGTACCTCGGTCAAAGTGCAACATTTAGATTTTCGGCCTAAGAAATGGGTCACGGGATGGATCCCGTCCAAGAGGTGGGTGCCTCAAGGGGGGACGCATAGAACAACTAGACCTCAGCCTTCAACCCTTCACAGGTATCTCCCTACCTTATGGTGATTGGAACACTTGACTTGGAGGATTTTCAGTTCCCTATTTGACAACCTCTATGTTTTGACAATGTGAGAACCAGATAACGGGGAGTTATTTGGATGTCTATCCAAGAAATCCTACCTAGAATAAAAAATTTCTTTTGGAACCTCCCGTGGAGGAAAACTTAGTGAGTTTTTAGAAAGATTTTAGATGTAGTTGTTTTGGGAGGTTGGGGGTGCAAACCAACCTCATTGATTAAAAATGGGGTGGATAGTCCAATCAAGAAAAGGTGGGGTGTTTTCGGAATCCTTTTTGGAGGAAACTTACTTTGACCTCCACGTTTCAAGAAGAAGCTATGTGAGTGATAAGTGACTTTTGTGTGTGAGTGAAAGTGTGCCAATTTTTAGTGAATTAGATGTCACCTTGCTGCATGTGGACTTCGCTTGGTCCTTACAAGAGTTTGATTACCTAATTAACTAAGTGCCTTTGGTACAACCTTGCGTAATTCAGAAGCCCTAGGAAGCTAGCATGTGGACATGTGGATCCGTTACTATCCTTTAACTCCCTATTTGTGATGTAATCTAAGAAAAGATTGAAAATATCCTAGATTGAACATGTGGGCATGTATGGGCCCATTACAAACCTTTAAACTTCCCTAGTGTTTTGATCTAAGAAAGCGAAAATTCAAACACTATCCTATCTTTGTAGCATGTGGGCATGTATGGTTCCTTTACAACATTAAGATGTGTTTGAAAAAGAAAACTAAGAGGGGTCCCAAGAAGGGCCGTTGTCCTCTCCTAAAGGTTTTAAACTTTGTTAAGGGAGATGAAATTGTTTTCACAATCTTTTTCTGATTCTCAAGGTCGCTTGGTGGCGCGAGAGAAGAGCATACTAAGTGATTGTTACTCAGCTTCTAGTCCCAATGTGAGTTAAATGTGATTAAAAATGATTCCCAACTTATATTATAAGTCAAAACAAGCCATCCATGTGGCAAAAAGCAAAGAAGGGAAATTGATTTTTTATCCTCCTAAGTGCCTATGTGTGTTTGACTAACCCCTTTATATGATGAGGGGACTAAGTGTGGTGCAGCTTTAAAACATGCTTGACATCATTTTTAAGAAAGCAAATGGCCTTCCCCACATCTCAACAACTCTACAATGTGAATTTTTGAACAAATGCATGGGTCTCAGTGGAGACAGAGGCGCACTGAGCACATGCGCGCAAGCATAGATAAATTAAAAAGCACACGTGCGCAGAACAAAATCGAGAGTAAAGCGCATGGGCGCACGATGCGTGTCTGTGGGCTGAAAAACCCGTGCATGTGTGGTACACGGCCGAGAATGAAAATTTGAATGGATTTTTCTCAATTCTTCTTTGAATTGGGTGGTTGGCAGGTCGGCTTAGGCCAGTTAGTGCACCTACAAGTTAAACAAACTAAAAGAAGAGCAAAATAAACCCAAATGAGGTAGGAATTTGGTACCTTTCCCCAGTGGAGTCGCCAATCTGTTTCACCTCTTTCGTCACCTTGGTGAGCAAATAAGATGTGCTTGCAAGCTCATTTGGGTCTGCTAATCTAATAAAAACTAAAATCATAAGCATAGGGACATAGAGATAACAAGAATGAAAAGACCCATGTCACCAATGTTTGAGGCTTGATCTATTGATGAAAACAAAGCACCAAGAAGAAAGGGGACTATGAGTCCCTTCTTCCTCCAAGGGAAGGCTCTTGGACCCTCACTAGTAGCTCTTCTTACAACAAAGAAAATGGAAATGGTGATGAAAGAACTCTTTGCAAATCCACTCAATTGTGAGATGGATTGCTCAATGAAATGGTGCCAATGTGTTCTTGTCAAGAATGGAGTCCTTAAAACAATATAGGTAGCATAACATTACTTTGAATTCCTTGAGAAAATGAGGTGCATTCATGGCTTTTTATAGCATTTCATTGGGTTATTGTGTAACTGCTTTTTAGTGTGAAAAGACCATTTAGGGCATTATTAGGTCTTTGACCAGCCCACCATTTGGATCCAACCCGGATTTGGAGGTCAAATCAGCTTGGGAGCTGAACCATAAGTGGTTGGGAGGCCAACCACATTCATAAATGCGCCGTTTAGCAGGTGCGCGGATTTTTGCACTAACAACCATGCATCGTGCGCATATGTGCACTTTCTACGTTCCTGTTCATCGCATGTGCGCGCGCGCCCAATGTCTGCAAAGCGCTCTTCAATTTTTCACTACTTTGTATAGTTTTTTCCCTTTTCTTGAATGCTGTGGGATTAATTCAGGGCCATGAATGAATTCATTACTATTTGACGATGCTAAGTTATTGTAACCATGTGCGGATGAAATTTTAGTGATAACAATGATAATGAGTCATCTTTACATAAAACAATATTGGGTCCATTACCCAACCTTTGTTCTATGGGGATTTCTTCAAGGGTTGACATCAATGACAACCAACCTTAATCAACAATTTTCCCCTTTGGCATTGCCACATTCCAAGACAATACTAAAATCATATCCCTCATGCTCCCCTTAGAACCATGCCTTTTTCCTATGCCTCTATCCTCTGCATCTGATAAATCTCTCCCCCTTTGTCATCAATGGAAAAGGTATCTTTCCATTTGGGGTTGCCCCCCCTGACTGAAATGTCCTCTTATGGTGCTTCCTCGTGTAAATCTAAGACATATAAGATAATCATTCACAAAGCATTCATTTAGGAGTAGAGATAACTCCAAGTCTCTGGAAAATATACTCAAGGGATTCCCATGGAAGTGGTTTTGTGAAGATGTCTGCCACTTTTTCTTTTGTGCTCACATACTCAACTCTGATGTTCTTTTCTGCAACCCACTCCTGTAGAAAGTGATACTTTATTAGAATGTTCTTCGTCTTGGAGTGCATCACCTGGTTCTTTGAGATACTGTTGGTGCTTGTATTATTACAATATATTGGAATGGGCTCAACCTGTATATCTATTAGAGTTTGTTTCATCCAAAGAACCTATGTACAACATGATGCTACTACAATATACTCTACCTCGACAGTAGATAAAGATACTGATGATTGTTTCTTGCTTAGCCATGATACTAAATACTCACCCAAGTAGAACACTACTCCACTGGTACTTCGTCGATCATCAATACAACCTGCCCAATCTGCATCTATGTAGGTAATAAGTGATAGATCCTTTCCTTTTGGATACCATAATCCAAACTCTTCTGTTCCTTTGAGATATCTAAAAATCCTCTTCACGGCTAACACATGTGACTCCTTTGGTGCTGCTTGAAATCATGCCACCTGTCCAACTGCTTACATTACATCTGTTCTAGATGCTATCACATATAGTAGGCTGCCAATCATTAACCTGTATTACCTCTGATTTGTAGACTTCAAATCATCATATTTTCTCAACTTGCAACTAGTTTCCATGGGAGTGATTACTGGTTTGCAATATTCCATTCCGAACCTCTTTACCATTTCTTTGATATACTTGGTTTGAGAAATAAAGATTCCTTGGTTGCTTTGACGTATCTGAAGTCCCAAAAAGAAGGATAGTTCTCCAAGTAACGACATTTCAAATTCATTATGCATATCTTTTGCAAATTTCTGGCTTAACCTGTCATCATCGCTACCAAAAATAATATCATCAACAAAAACTTCAATTAATAAAATATTACCTTCACTTACCTTGATGTAGAGGTTTTTGTCTGCACTTCCTTTTCTGAACCCTGCCTACTGCAGATACTTATCCAGTCTAGAGTACCATGATCTAGGAGCCTGTTTTAGACCATACGAGACCTTCTTTAATTTACAAACATAATTTGCATTCTCTAACAACTAAAATCCTTCTGGTTGTTCAATGTAGAATTATTCTTCAAGTTCCCCATTCTGAAAAGCTGATTTTACGTCCATCTGATATACTTTAATAATTTTGGAGCATGCATAGGCTAAAAGAAACCAGATTGCTTCCATTCTGGCAACTGGGGAAAATGTCTCTTCAAAGTCAATTCCTTCAATTTGTGCATATCCTTTACATACCAATCTAGCTTTGTTCCCTATAACTTGTCCATGTTCATTTAATTTATTCCTAAAAACCCATTTTGTACCGATCACATTCTTATTCTTTGGTCTTGGAACTAGTTCCCAAGTGTCATTTTTCTCCATTTGATCCAATTCTTCATTCATGGCCTTATTCCAAAATTCATCCTTGTTGGGCTTATTCAAAATAGTTTGGTTCAATTGTAGATAAGAGTGCTAGGCGTGTTTGTTCTGGTGAACGATTTTTTCTTCTAGTCTCAACTCCTGCATCTTTGTTTCCAATAATCTGATCTGAAGGATGATTTTTTTGTACTCGTTTGCTAGGTGTCTTTGGAGATACTTGCTAAACTTTCTCTTTTGTTTCTGTCATATTCTCTTCATCTTCATCTTCTACTTCATATTCTTCTTTTTCTTCTTCGAAAAATTGTTCCATTGATTTGTTTTCTTCTTCCTTTGATTCTGGTATGCCTGTTTCATCAATTGTTACGTTGATGCTTTCCACAACTTTGTTCAATCTTAGATTGTAACACTTGTATGCTTTCCATGTACTTGAGTAACCAACAAGTAATCCTTTGTCCACATGAGAGTCAAAGTTTCCCATTCTTCCATCTTCTCTTTTGATGTAGCATTTTCTTTCAAAAACTCTAAAATGATTCACATTTGCTGGTCTTCCTTTCCATAGCTTGTAGGGATTTTTATTAGTGTTGTTTCTGAGCATTACTCTGTTTTGAATGTGAACTGATGTATGCACTGCCTGTGTCCAAAATATATCTATCAATTTGGAATCCATTAGCACTGTTCGAGCCATTTCCTGTACTATCCTGTTCTTTCTTTCAACAACTTCATTCTGTTGAGGTGTCCTAGCAATGAATAATTGCCTTTTTATTCCATGACTACTGCAGTAGTCCATAAATTCTTTTAAAGTGAACTCTCGTCCATTATCATATCTCAAGCATTTAATTCTTGAATCCATCTCATTTTCAACCATTTCCTTGTAGATCTTGAAGTTTTCAAAAGCTTCTGACTTGTTCTTGAGAAAGAAAACTGCAGTCATTCTTGTATAATCATCAACTAATAACATAAAGTATCTCTCACCTTTTAAGCCCTTTGTTGTAGTTGTTCCAACTAGATCAGTATGCACAATTTCCAATGGTCTTGTTGTTGAATATTCCTTTGATTTGAACCTGGTCTTTGTTTTATTTCCTTGTTGACAATGCTTTCATAAAGTGTTGGTTGGTTTCGTGATCTGGGGAATTTCTCTGACTGCTTCTCTTTTGATGACTTTGAAAAGGTTATCAAAATTCATGTGACCCATTATTCTATTCCATAGCCAAATTTCATCTTCCTTTACTAGACAACACTTTTCATTTCCAATTTCACTTAACACATATATGTTGTTTGAAGTTCTTGCAGCTGTACCAACCAATTTCCCTAAACCTTCTCTTCTTCTTAGCTTGTAGAGCGACTATGCATTCTTAATTGCTATACTGATCTTGCTTTCTTATCCATATCATTTTCTGAGGTTCTTGTCTGTGAATGTTGTTATTCTATTGAGGTTCTTTAGGAGGGACTACCATTCTGCAATTTTTGGCCATGTGTCCAAAATTGTTACATTTGTAACATTCCATTTCAGTGTTCAAAGATTCAAACTTGTTGCAACTTCTTCTTTGTGTTTCACTATGTTATGCCCTAAATAATGACTCATTAACCCTTAATTGGGGCATATTACATTAGTAATGTTATTTTATTTATGTCGGATTTAGTCCATTAGTTGTAATTATACCTCCTAGTCTCCTATATATACCAAGGAGACATTCTATATATACCAAGGAGACATTTTCATTTGGAATCATATGGTAATTGTACATTTATGTGGGCATAAGAAGGTTGCCCCCTCAAAAAGGCCTAGTATCTGAATTTCTCTATTTTTCAAGGTGCTGAGTACTTATTCTGAGGTTTTTATATGCTATATTGATATTTGGTTCTTAACATATGGTATCAGAGCTGAAGGTCTTGGGGTTTCGCTGCTACATCTGAGACACCTTGGAGTTTTCACTATAAATTATTTTTTCAACAATGTTTCAAAAGGAACGAATTGGAGAATATTTACTATATGGATCAAGGTATGTTGGGTTAAAATTCCAGCTCTTGAGGCCTTATACTTTTGGAGATATATCCTATGAAAGATAGGGTTCTGGAATCATCCTGAAATGAGTCATTGCATACTTTTCTCTATAAAAATTTTTCTGTAATGTTTCAGACCCTAAACTCTGAAGAATATTCACATAAATTAGTAAGGTATATGTGGTAAAATGTTTATCTTCTGGGTCATCTTACATTTGTAGATACACCCTGTGGAAGATAGGGTATCTGACTAGTCCTATTGACTAGTATCAAGAAGGTGTTCCAGGTAAAACTATCATAACTTCTTCCTAGAGTATCCAAATTGAGTGAGACTAGTTTCATTGGATAATGGATAGTCTGTATTATTTTTGGTATGAGTTTCATAATTTTATATCAATTATTTTGTGCAGGGCACACTATACAAGTGAGATCTCCTAGAAAAGACAAAAATCAACAAGTTATGGGGAAGTTACCGTAAATTCCACTTGGCACATCCAATTTTGATCAGACCTATGGCATTGCAGAGAAGAAATATCAGAGAACTAAAAAAAATAAAGTTTCATACCCATAAGGGCCAAAAATTTGGAGATACAATAGAATAAAAATTTTCTAGTAGAACCACCTCAAAATCAAGGTTCAAAAGTGATACTTGGCCAACATGCCACCCAAAAAGGGAACTTCTACACCAGATAATCCTTCAAAAAGTCCTACTTGGAATCTTGATGAAGGTGAAGAAATGCGTAGGGACATAAATGAATTACAAAATAAGACAATGAAAAAATATGAACTACAAGGGATGATGGATTCAACTGAAGCTAAATTGGAGGCAATAATGGATACTAAGATGGATGGTTTAAAAAGGGATATCATGGAAGGAATGAAAAATTTCCTAATAGAGAGGACACCTGAAACTGAAAATGTGTCCCATGAAATTCATGATGAGGACACAAGGAAGATGAATCAAGAATGGAGAAACTCCAACTTTGGGTTGAAGACCAACCACGCTCCTAAGATTGATATGAGGAAGTTTGATGGCAAGGACCCAATCACATGGATACTGCAGATGGAGCAATTCTTTGATCTACATAATGTGCCACATACACAAAATGTACGAATTGATTATTTATATTTAGAACCCAATCAATTTGTATGGTATCGATGGCTTTGTTCTCGCAAATCCCTTGTCACTTGGACAATTTTCATGGAAGCAATGATAGAACACTATGAGGATACAAGGAGCAATACCTTCTTTAGCCAATTGATAAATCTCAAGCAAAAGGGTTAAGTTACAGAGCACATTGAGAACTTCAAAAGATTGAACATAAAGGTAACAAATATTCCAGATGAGCACTTGATTGATGTATTCATAGG